>JACXGI010018843.1:0-12755 GCA_016801175.1 Esox masquinongy | reverse complement strand
CCCCAACCTACACAGGACAAAACAACATGCCTTTAATGATAGCTAGCTTCCATTATCATTGCACTTGTTTTTTGGGAGGCGCTAATAAAAAAAAGGATCCGTTTGACAATTTTTCAGATGCTTTAGCTTAGTGCTATCGAACTTTTGATGCTAATGTGGGATAAAGAAAATTCATTCATACATATAACAGAACTACTGCCCATCTATGATCCCAGCTCAATGACAAAATAAACGTCCCGACTGATGGGTCAGAAATAAAACAATGTGTGTTTTGTCCACCATTTAACCAGCACAAGGTTGCTTAGTAACCATACACTTTTCCAGAGTAATATATGTTTCTGGGTGGTGGGGCATTTATAACAGCATATATAATAATGAAATACATATAGCTAAGAAAGATAACATAAAGTCGCTTGGAAAACATTAGGTCAATGACAATTGATATATCATGGCAAAGAAATGTGAAAATTTAAAACTATTAACTGAAATTCTCAGTTTGGCAGTAATTCATATCATCACCTGTTGAGTAGGTACATCTCTCCTGGGACGCTCTGCAGGTCGTTGAAGTCCACGTTGAGAAGCTCTAGAGATTCCATGAAGCAAAGGGTCTTGGGCAGGCAGTGGATTGAGTTCCCCTCAACAATGAGAATCTTGAGATTCACCAGGTCTTGGATCTGATCTGCTATGTTCTCCAGATGATTACAGGCCAGGTGAAGAAATTCCAGACCCTTCATGCTGTGTTTGGAGAGATCATTGTCACTGTCATACAGGTGAGAGAGAAAGAACGTGACAGGGTGAAAGCCGGGGAGAGAGAGGGTGGAAAAATGTGGTTATATCTGATATTTACCTAGACAGGTGGAGATGGGAACAATTTGGTTATATCTGATATTTACCTAGACAGGTGGAGATGTGAACAATTTGGTTATATCTGATATTTACCTAGACAGGTGGAGATGGGAACAATTTGGTTATATCTGATATTTACCTAGACAGGTGGAGATGTGAACAATTTGGTTATATCTGATATTTACCTGTAGACAGGTGGAGATGTGAACAATTTGGTTATATCTGATATTTACCTGTAGACAGGTGGAGATGGGAACAATTTGGTTATATCTGATGTTTACCTGTTGACAGGTGAAAATGGGAACAATTTGGTTATATCTGATATTTACCTGTAGACAGGTGGAGATGGGAACAATTTGGTTATATCTGATATTTACCTGTAGACAGGTAGAGATAGGAACCATTTGGTTGTTGATGATATTTACCTGTAGACATGTAGAGATGGGAACAATTCAGCTGAAAATTACCTGTAGGAGATTGGAACCATTTTTTTGTAGCTAATTATTACCTGTAGACAGGTGGAGATGGGAGCCATTTGGTTGTACCCGATATATACTTTTAGGAAGGTGGAGATTGGAACAATTTAGTTGCAGCTGATATTTACCTGTAGGTAAGTGGAGTTTGGAGCAATTTCATTTTAGATTGTATTTACCTGTAGACAGGTGGGGATGGGAACCATTTGATTGTACCTGATATTTACTTTTAGGCAGGTGGAGATTAAAACCATTTCGTTGTTGCTGATATTTACCTGTAGACATGTGGACATGGGGACCTTTTTGTTATAGATGATATTTACCTGTAGACGCAGGTTGGGATGTGAGCCATTTGGTTGTAGCTGATATTGACTTTTAGGCAGGTGGAGATTAAAACCATTTTGTCGTAGCTGATATTTACCTGTAGACATGTGGACATGGGGAGCTTTTTGTTATAGATGATATTTACCTGTAGACGCAGGTTGGGATGTGAGCCATTTGGTTGTAGCTGAGATTCAGTTTGGTCAGGTTCCTCATGGTAGCCAGACTGTTGGGCAGTCCTGTGATCTGGTTGTTAGCCAGACTGAGAACCTCGAGTCTAGTGCAGGAACCCAGCTCTTCAGGTACCTTGTTATTTCGACATACATTCAGTATGTTAACATTGGTTTAGCATATTATTGCCATTTACGACAAATGCATTAGTTTCCAAGTTTGGTTAAATCTGATTTTACGTATGTTTTGTCACTTGACTAATTGAAACTTCCCAGTAGGGACAATAACGTACTGTATTTGTCATTATCACTAGCTACCATTATGATCACTAGCTACCATCATTATCACTAGCTACCATCATTATCATTAGCCACCATCATTATCACTAGCTACCATCATGATCACTAGCTACCATCATTATCACTAGCTACCATCATTATCACTAGCTACCATCATGATCACTAGCTACCTCCATTATCACTAGCTTCCACCATCATCACAAGCCACCATCATTATCACTAGCTACCACCATGATCACTAGCTACCATCATGATCACTATCTACCATCATTATCACTAGCTACCATCATTATCACTAGCCACCATCATTATCACTAGCTACCATTATGATCACTAGTTGCCATCATTATCACTAGCTACCACCATTATCACTAGCTACCATCATGATCACTAGCTACCACCATTATCACTAGCTACCATAATGATCACTAGTTGCCATCATTATCACTAGCTACCACCATTATCACTAGCTACATCATGATCACTAGCTACCACCATTATCACTAGCTACCATCATCATCACTAGCCACCATCATTATCACTAGCTACCACCATGATCACTAGCTACAATCATGATCACTAGCTACCATCATTATCACTAGCTACCACCGTTATCACTAGCTACCACCATTATCACTAGCTTACACATTTTATCACTAGCTACCATCATTATCACTAGCTACCATCATGATCACTAGCTACCACCATTATCACTAGCTACCATCGTTATCACTAGCTACCACCATTATCATGTGTGATGAGTCAAGAAACCCGAGGCACAGCTTCTGACCTCGCTGAGGCGGTTGCGATAGGCGAACAGCACTCTGAGTCTTCTCAACAGGCCAATCTCTGGGGGCAGACTGGTGAGACGGTTCCCCCACAGATTGAGCACCACCAGGTTCTGCAGAGCCCCCAGGGCCGCCGGGAGGATGGTGAGACAGTTCAGGGACAGGTTCAGCTTCTCCAGCTCCGCCAGTTCCCAGAGTGCCGCGGGGGCCATGCCCAGGCCACGCTGGGCCAGGCTCAGGTGGGTGTAGCCGAAATGAGTGGTGGTGGCCCTGCGGATCCGCTCGGCAGCCAAGGAGAGCCCGGGGTGGTCGTGGTCTCGACCCGGCATCCGTCTGCTGTCGGCCACGCTCACCTGCACGAACGGGACAGGTTAGCTAGTTTGGAGTTCGATATTCGTAATTCATTTCCAAATCTCGTTTCCAGTCTTTGACTCACACATGCGCACACACAAACACACACATACACACACAAAAAAATACAGAGTCACACAGTTTCAGGGCCACAACGATTGGAGATAATATTCTGTCATGTCATTGTCAAATAATACCTGAGATCTTAAAGCAGCATCTTTCTGATTGTCATACTAAAGTTTTCTGTTATTACCTGTTTTATTACCCTGGGTCTGAGATCTGAGAAATCACTGCTGGTCAACCTACCTAACACTCACCTGGCTGAATTCCTCCCTTGAGGAAGAGGACAGCTTCCCTCCCATAGTCCTCCTGGTTTCACCACACCAGTAGACCTGCACTGAATGGAGGTCCTCAATATCCTCAGAGATCCTCAATACTCAGAGATCCTCAATATCCTCCGATATCCTCAATACTCAGAATGTCAGGATGTATTTAGCACCTCTGGTTTAATGGTAAAATAACAATGTCTGTGGAGTTGTCGTAGCAGCAGGTGGGCTTAGAGGGAACAATTTCCTTCTCCTAGCAACAGAGAGCATGACCAGAAGAAAGCATGGTCAGTACTAGTGCACAGGTAGGTCTTGTAAAAAATTGTCTCTCCTGCTGTCTGGCTATGGTTAGAGTCCTTCGTCTACAGTTGTGAAGTTGTGTTTCAGACTGTCCTGTGTTTGCAATAAATGACCGTCCTGTGTCTGTAGTAGTGAAGTGGGGTTTCAGACCGTCCTGTGTCTGTAGTAGTGAAGCGGGGTTTCAGACCATCCTGTGTCTATAGTAGTGAAGCGCGGTTTCAGACCGTCCTGTGTCTGTAGTAGTGAAGCGGGGTTTCAGACCGTCCTGTGTCTGTAATAGTGAAGCAGGGTTTCAGACCAACGCTGTATATGCTGTGACTCGTGGAAACAAATGGCCTCTCATTCTAACTGGGGTTTATCCTTCAGCTGTCACTGCCACTTCACAGGGCTTCACACAGTGTTTCTCAAACACACACACACACACACACAGAGACACACAGACACAGTGCCACAGGGCTACAACCCTGACAGGAAAGCAACCAGGGATGTGCTCAGTATGGTTTTACATTCCAGAATGTTCAGTTGAAGGGAAACAGTTCTGTAATGAACAACCAATTAGAAAAGGGGGAGGGGTTGTGTGTTTGGTAACTGTCAGCGTGACCACTGTCCTTTAAATATGTCACTTAAGCCACACCCACCAAACCTAAGTAAATATATTATAGTATAATTTGTTCATAGTTATTTAATTTTTTCAAAAGCATACAACACATGTAAACACACACAAAAGCACACACAAGGAGCCGTGTGTATAAAATGTTTCTGTCAAGGATAAACAAACACGTGTGTAGTTGGTAACGTAAAACACCTGAACAATCCAACTTGTAAAATAAATTATGCCAACAACTGGTGGCTTTATGTCTGAATGAATGATTCTCTGTCTCTCTCTCTCTTTGTCTTTCTCTCTCTGTCTCTCTCTCTCTTTTGCCTTGAATATGACACCAAAGTTGTTAGCTTATGAAAACACTGAATCAGGTCTGCAGAAAGCATCAGTTACTAGAGGTGTTAATGAGTGTGCTAAGCAGCCATGGGCCGGTTCTCACTGAGACCCTGTGGAACATGGAAGCCTTCCAGCACCAGTCTTCACTGTGGCTCGACTGCCTGAAAGGCCTTTAGACTACATCCAAGTCTTTTATCTCCCCCTCTTACCCTGGCCCCCTCTCTTTCCCTCTCATTGTTACCCTCCCTATCCATCTTACCCTCTTGCCCTCTCTCTCTCTCTATATATATATCTATCCCTCCCTCTTTTACCCCCTCTCTCTTTCACTCTTGCACTCCTACCCTCTTCTCTCTCAGTCAGTGAGAAGGTTTTCTCTCTGGCCACACTCAGGCTGTTGAAAGAGTATAGAACTATTCTGTCCTGGACAGGTGGCCTAGCTGGTTGAGCATCTCACCAGTAACTGGAAGGTTGCTAGATCCAGTCCCCGTTGTTCAGTGCAGGCTGTTAGTCCTCATTGCTCCCAGGTCATTGCTCTGAATCAGCATGTGTTTCAATTAAATTGTCTGATAAAAGAGGTGTGGAAAATGTCAATTAAAACTAAATTAACGTATGTTAAGCTGCTGGCAAAGCTCTGTTTTTGGTCCCTGGAGCACGACAGGGTCTTCTGGTCGGAATAAAGATTAACAAACAACGTTTCTCCCCACGAAGACGGTCCGTTAATTTCAATTTGCATAAAGATCCCCAGTCGGCCAAAGGATTACATTTCCTCTGTGGCAAGGGGCTCAAGACCCGTCATCCGTTCCCGCGGATGAATCGTCAGTCAGCCGTCGTTCATGGATGAAGTAAGGGCTTGGAACTGGCTCTTGTTGTTATTCACCCAGATGAGTATTGAATGACTGGTTTACTATGAGTTTATGACTATAGTTGTTCAGTTTTAAAACCTGTTAGGGTGTGTGGGAGGGTTGTGTGTGTGTGTGTGTGTGTGTGTGTGTTCGTCTAGTCTGATACTCATTATGACCATGTGGTAACGCCCCCATATCTCTGGACCCTGTCTCTACTCCGTACAGACGAGGACGGTTGTTCTTTCACACTACTGATTCAGTCTTGTGTTACATGGGTCTACTGATTTACATTTTTCAATTAAATTCCATTCAGTTCACAAAGAAACCCAAATTCCAATTCCAACGCTATGGGATCATATAAGGTAATCTTTGAAGAGGTACAGAGTCCTGCTATCCCAGCAGTGGGGGTTGTAAACCCATGGGGTACCTGGACTAACCCCGGGCGAACCTGGACTAACACTGGGCGTACCTGGACTAACCCCTGGGGTACCTGGGCTAACTCCTGGGGTACCTGGACTAACCCCGGGGGTACCTGGACTAATCCCGGGGGTACCTGGACTAACCCCGGGCGAACCTGCACTAACACCGGACGTACCTGGACTAACACTGGGCATACCTGGACTAACCCCTGGGGTACCTGGACTAACACCGGGGGTACCTGGACTAATCCCGGGGCTACCTGGACTAAACCCGGGCGAACCTGGACTATCACCGGGCATACCTGGACTAACCCCTGGGTACCTGGACTAACTCCTGGGGTACCTGGACTAACCCTGGGGGTACCTGGACTAATCCCGGAGGTACCTGGACTAACCCCGGGGGTACCAGGTGGTTAACAGGTCTGGAGCCTTCGGGGTCATGTCTGTTTGGAACTCAACAGGCACATCAGTTTAATTCATATATACTATTCTTTTTACCACCACCTACATGGAGATTTGCAATTTTCATCCAATACAGAGAAAAGCACGCTTTTTGCACAATATTATCCACAAAAGTGTTTGGCTTTCAAAGTGTTACAGACAAAATGTGACCATTAAACTCACTATCAATAAATGCCAGGCTTGACCCGAACTGAATTGCAATTTAGGCACCAACTAGGAAATACGCTACTTCTACAGTTCGGTTTGTCTTTGCCAAATTTTCAAAATACAGTTGGGGGAAAAATATAGGCTACTGTTTGGAAACAAATGCCTACTGCTGAAAAGATAAGACTAATCTGTCGGAAAAAAAATAGCAATTAATGCTAAAACGTAAACAAAGCTGCAGGGCTGATGACTTGATTTCCGACCCAGAGAACAGCTTTGGCTGCACTTGAGCCATCAGCAATAGAAGGGAATGGAATAATACTAGTTGAAATCCATTCTGTTCTGTTCTGGAGTATGTCTCATTCCTTCTGTTGATACAGGCTTGTGGGATTGTTCTGTCAAACATATGATAAGGAAATGGACTGACAAGGCCATTGGGGAGCTAAAAGAATGCCTTGAGACCACAGATAGGGACATATTCAAGGAAAGCAATGCCATCCTCCACGTTCACACTAACAGGGTCACATTCTAAATTAACATATGTTAGGAAATCTGCATCTCATGAAACCCTTACTATCACACATTAATGACAAGCCAGGGTTTACTGGTCAGCTAACAGGCCTCCTCAGTGAAAGAGGAAGACTACAGAACTCTCTGCTCTTTTCAAATCTCTTTAGAGGGGATCTGAATAGCAGGAATAGATTTGTAGAGGGGATCTGAATAGCAGGTACAGATCTCTATAGAGACTAGAGCTGGCACAGATCTCTACAAACCAACTACGTACATACTACAAACCACCCTAGTGAGAACTACAAACCAACCAAGTTCATACTACAAACCCACCAAGTGGAAACTACAAATCAACCAACAAAGTTTGCATGAAACTTAAATATTTACTGAAGACAGTGATAGAAGTGAGAACCAACAACCTACAGATTGCTATCACGTTTACTCCTGGAGGCTAACCGACGACCTACAGATTGCTATCATATTTACTCCTGGAGGCAAACTGACGACCTACAGATTGCTATCATGTTTACTCCTGGAGGCAAACCGACGACCTACAGATTGTGAGCCGGGAACACATTACTGAGGTAACTCTCCAGACACGACAGATAGCACTTTCTCATTGCGTTTAGCATCAAGTGAGTGTAAATGAGGAGTTCCGACGCCAACCTTGGCCTGACCTGGCGCTTTCGACGGTCTCACGAGACGTTCCTACGATGATATTGCATCTGTCCAGGAATCAGTACGGTCATGTACATGTCACATGCAGCTGTTACGGTCGTCATGTCATTGGTCTCCATGTAGATGTATTTCTGTTCAGTGTTAATACCTTACAGATTATGTACACCAGCACACCTCCAGACAGATAAAACCATTTCCAGTGGAGACCCAGATCATACACCGCTCCTGGGTGATATTATTCTATCTGATCATATGTTATGATTATTTGTTATTATCTCCTCCATCAGACAGTATAAGTTAAATACATACTACTAAGTGGTGCCTTTAAATAAGGTATGTTGATTGTAGATATGCTTATATGTGTAATGTGTGTGTGTGTAAAGTATGTAAGAATGTGTAATGTTTGTGTGTGTGTGCATGTGTGTTATGCAAAATATGTAGCCACCCCCCTAGTATTAGTGTTGTTGATGTTGTTTTTTTTTAACCCATCTCAAGGGTGGCAATGGTTAATCTTAGCCATGTTTGCGGACACTAAATAAAGAAAACCAAACTGTGGATAACAATTCCACTTGGCCGACATACAATACAGGATGAGGAACTAGCAACAGTGGAAAATCATTAACCTAAGTGAACCAACAGACTAGCATTTTCCAAGCCAGAAACAGCACATGGGAGATGATGCCTGTCTGCTGTTCCTGGGCCAGTTTGACAAGGACGGTCCCTGGATGGAATGCTTCAGTCCGCTGCAAGGCCTTACCCACAATCCACCTCCCTAATATCACGTAAAAAATGAAGAGGCATCGAATCCTATTGTTAGTCTTCGATTGGACGTGACCGGGGATTGAACCCCGAACCATCCAGTCTCACAGACAATATAACCAGGGCCTATGAGTTGGGTGGTCCAGGACAGTTCGGGTTAGGGTTAGGACTGATCTCTGTCAGGCTCCCTAACCCGACCACCGTCTGCCTACATGGTCCTGGATGTGAAAAGCGACACCTCCGCTGTTGGCCATGTCACATTCCTGTGCCAACGCTTCTCTCTGATGGGGACCCCCGCAAACAAACGCGCGTTGGCTTATATGGACACGCCTGTCATGACTGTTTCCAGCATGTGGCTCTACAACATAGATCATAGCTGCTCATAAATCAACACCCACTATACATGAGGTAGGAATACTGATAGTTGCTTTAATGTAGGTGTCTACAGAGCTCTGCAGACACACAGTGTCTAATATGGCCTCTTAAAACAGACAGATCATGCTCATGTCCTGATAGTGGTTGTGAATTCAGTAGTATACGTATATATATATATATATATATATATATATATATATATATATGCTGAAAAAGTTAATGTGGGTACTGATAGTAAGGTGTCAGAACATACAGTGCATTGCAGTTGGTTGCGTATGGGGCTGACCCCTGTCTACTGCTGAACTCAAACACAGAGCAATGGAAGAAGGTGGCCTGGTCTGATGAATCATGTTTTCTTTTACATCAGGTGGATGGCCAGGTGCGTGTGCGTCGCTTACCTGGAGAACACATGGCACCAGGATGCACTATGGGAAGGAGGCAAGCCGGCGGAGGCAGTGTGATGCTTTGGACAATGTTCTGCTGGGAAACCTTGGGTCCTGCCATTCATGTGGATGCTACTTTGACACGTACCACCTACCTGAGCATTGTTGCAGATCATGTGCACCCTTGGCAACGGTATTCCCTGATGGCATTGGCCTCTTTCAGCAGGATAATGCGCCCTGCCACAAAGCAAAATTGGTTCAGGAATGGTTTGAGGAACACAACAAGTTCCAGGTGTTGACTTGGCCTCCAAATTCCCCAGATCTCAATCCAGTCCAGCATCTGTGGGATGTGCTGGACAAACAAGTCCGATCTATGGAGGCCCCAACTCGCAACTTACAGGACTTAAAAGATCTGCTGCTAACCTCTTGGTTCCAGATACCACAGCACACCTTCAGAGGTCTAGTGGAGTCCATGCCTCAACGGGTCAGGGCTGTTTTGGCGGCAAAAGGGGGACCTACACAATATTAGGCAGGTGGTCATAATGTTATGGCCGATCGGTGTATATACAGCTCTGGAAAAAATTAAGAGACCACTGCACCTTTTTCTTTCCTTTCCAAAAAAGTGGAAAAGGAAGGTTTTGAGTGAGGAACAGAAGGGTTAAAATTAAGAGACCACTGCAAATTGAACGCTTCTGTTCCTCACTCTGTTCCTCACTTTTTTGGTGGAATGGCTGTAATGGTGAGAAAGCATTTTTTAGAACAAGTTTACAACCCCAGTTACCCACAGAGAGATTGGGGACGCAACACTTAAGAGGTGAGGACTTAAATCACAGTAAGATATTATACACCTTGACACAGACCAGGAAGAGCTGGGAGCAGTGAAATATTGATGATGATCCCACGAGCTGGTCTTCAGCTAAGCAAATAAACATTCCCCAGTTGTTTGTTAGTTTGGATCCCATGTCAGTCTTAAAGCTATATTATTGTCCAAAAATATACAAACAATCATTTCCTCAATTTCCTAAACAGAACCACCCCTAGAAAGTACTGGTTCACATGGTCCTTTTTGGTTAAAACATGACTCTGATCAAAGCACATATGGCAGCTTGCTATGGAATATGTGAGTCAACTGTTTTAATGCTTTATTGACAAGTGTGAGTTGATACACGTCAGACATGGTTGCTGGAGGGGAAAGAGCCAAAAAGAGGTGGACAGAAAGAGGAGGGAAGCTAACATTTACATTACATCTGAGTCATTTAGCAGACCCTTGAATAGTGAGCGCGTACATTTCAAACGTTTGTTCTGTGGGAATCGAACCCGCAACCCTGATGTTGGGTATCACGATATGCTAAAATATAACTGATGTACAGAGTTACAGGACACAATGGAGGGACTTTGAACATGCGTTAAACCTCTGGCTGCATCAGCATTAGCGTTAGCTAACAAGTTACATTGGCGGAGAATCTAGAACGCGTGTCTCATTTACATGGTTACATCCATCAAGACTCTTGAGGATGATTGTCTCTTTAACTAGCATTGAAATAGTGAACCCGTTCTTCCCTTGTTTGAAGAATCCCCCTGTCTTTTGAATCAGTCAATGGGTTATAGGCAGAGGACAGGTAGCAGTGATTTTCAGCTGCAGTCATGACACTGGAGGCTAATTGGGTCAGGGACAGGTAGTGTTTGGCATAAGCACTTTTGTTTTATTGTTTCTACAACTGGGGGAGAATACAGTAATTAATGAATCGGAAAAGAAGGCTTTGACTCTGGAACACTAGAGATCCCTTTAGCTCCTGGGTTGCTTTTCTCTTCCTTGATAATATTATTTTTTTGTTCAGTTTTTTTTTGTTCTGTTCTCTGAATTGTCCCATCTTGACACAACAGGCCTGCCGTGCCAGTCCGATCCAACAGCCTTTCTCTCTCATTTGAAGCACAGATCTTGTTACTTTTGCCCTCACCCGTGTTCCTGATCACTGTCCCTATTTAAGTTCCCTCTTCCCTCTAGTATCTTTTCAGTCATTGTTTTGGGTTCCATTCCTTTTTGTAATGTTGTTCAGTGCTTGTTTTAGATTTGTTACGTCTTAGTTATTTTTATTAAAAGTCTTCCATTCTCCTTGCGCCTGTGTCCTGCCTCCAGCAAGCAATGTTACATAAACCAGTACCAACCCAGAGTTTCACACCTCCTAGTGGAATAGATACGGTCATCCCTGACCGAGTCAGTAAGGTGGAAAAACTGATGTAAAATGTTTGAGACATTTAATTTAATCTTTGAAATCCTTCCGAGGCATTCGAGTTGTAATGGACAAGACAAGGAATGTGTTGGACGTTTGTGAACAACGCTGACTAATCTGTTCTGAGATGTCTGCCGTTTGTTTTTAATTATCTTGCGGGAGCTGTTGTACCAGGAAGAGAATGCACACTATAATGACACGGCCCTGGAGACCCTTTCAGTTCCACCCTGCCTCTCGCATGCAGACGTGAAGAAGCTCTAGCCTGAAACCTTACATCCAGAGGGCTTTGGAGAGTCATCTGCATTGAGAAAGAGGTCACACGTACAGGCTGCATTTAGATGTACCGTTCCACCGAAAGAACAGCGGACCCAGAACACTCCCTACAGTTTAAGGTTTCGAGTTGAGACCGGGTCCCATCCAAATCCGCCATCTGTTTTCTTCCTTGCAGACACGTGCTGACCCATTTTACGGCTCGGTCGTTGAAGCTCACTGCGCTACGTTTGTTTAACAGAATCACATGGTCTACCTCATCAAACACCTTTCTGAGAGCCAACATGGCCGCCTGTCTGCCTCCTAGCTGATGTGGAGCGACACAGTGCCCTTTGTAATTATTGGCAAAAGAAAATGATTTGTTCGGGGCTTTGCTCCAAAAGTTATGACTTTAAAAAAACAATCACCGTGAGGTTCAAGTATACTTGCAGTATATTTGTAGCTTTTAATTGTAGCTTTTAATTCAGGGTGTATTTGTGGGAAGTTTTCTTTCTAAAGGAGGAAAAAACAGTCAACACTGTCAGTCTGCTTCAACCAGATAATCTCTGGGGCCTTCAATAAAAGACTCTGTATTGAATAAAAGACTCTGGATTAAGCCCATGGTTTCCATGCTCCGAATCATTGCCTTTTTCTATAGAGGAATGCCCCTTGCAACTTTTAGTTCATGGAGAAAACAATCCTTACTTCAGTGAACAGATTTAGAATATGAGTTACGCAAGCAGTAATAATTGCATTACTCATATTGACAGAGATCTGTCAGGATTGTTTCTTAAGGCCAGCTTTAGAATGGTCAAATTCTCTGAGATTCTTTAGCACAGTTAACTCTCTTTCAAAATAAAAGCATGTACTTGTATCCCCTGCTGTTAGTAA
>JACXGI010018842.1:0-12758 GCA_016801175.1 Esox masquinongy | reverse complement strand
CCCTCTGAGCCTGGGTCCTCTCTAGGTTTCTTCCTAAATTTCGGCCTTCTTAGGGAGTTTTTCCTAGCCACTGAAATTCAACACTACTGTTGTTTGCTCCTTGGGGTTTTAAGGCCGGGTGTTTTGTAAAAGCACTTTGTGACAACTGTTGATGTAAAAAGGGCTTTATAAATAAATTTGATTGATTGATTGATTGATAACGCCACAGCATTACGCATTTCACCAGTCGCTAAACACTACTGAGCATTGTGTTAAACTGACTAACGTTTTTTATTAAGTTTACCTCCACCACCAATAGCGTCTATGAACTGTTAGCTTTTGCCACTGGCCATTTGAACAGCTTATTAGCCAGTAATAGGCTTACTGGTATCTACTAACTTCTTAGGAATAATCATAAGAATTGAGCAATTGCTAGTGAGACTGAAGATGAACTTTTCCATGCCAGAAACAGTCGCAATATAACCGTATACAGTTTTAGTTAAGGCTCACTGTAACGTAACTACTGTAGCCTATGTTGTAGCCAGCAAATGTGTTTGTCTATCCTGAGCCAAAACGCATGCACGCATGCGTACTTCGAAAATCCCCCAGAAACAGTCGCACTATAACCGTTTTATTTCAGGCTTACTATAATCTAGTCACTGGAGGTTTTAGCCAGCGAAGTTTTCGTCTATACGGAATAATTCATAATGCGTACTTCGCTTCGCCTGCAAGGAGATACGATTTCGGGACCTATAGTTCGCAGGTCCGCTTCTCTAACCACTACGCTATTTAACAAGGGGTGATCAGTCGGTCGGTCAGTCAGTCAGAGACATTCGTTCTTCTTGGTCGGCTCCGCTTACGCGGTCCGGCAAAAACACACAAAAATTATACTTTTAATCCTCAGCCTAAACCATAACCCTAACCTTAGCCTCAACCTAAGCATTACCTCAGCCTAACCTTCACCTCTGTTACCTCACATTTATTCCTAAACTTAACCTAGCCCTAACACATAACCCTGAATCTAACCGGTAATGCTTAACCATAATTCTAATGGCTATTTCTAAATGTGACTTTTGCCCTAAACACTAATGCCAAAGACACTAATGCCTTTGTTATTTTTTGTCAACTTTTTCAGATCTAACCACAGTTCGGGGACCTTTTTGTCCCTGTTACTGTATATAGTTAAAATTGTCATGCCCAATGCATAGCATCAAAGCCATTTCACACATTTTTAAAATATTTTTTTATTGCAAACGGCTGTTTAGTGCAATTTCCATCATTTTCTCAAAGCTCCACTAATACGCTTTCACACAGAATCTCAAATAAGCATGGGATTTTGCTGGATTAAAAACCGGTTGGGAATAACATTTTATAGCTGGCTGCAGTCCTTTCAGTCTATCAAGTGTTCCTCTATAGGTTCACTTTATGTTTGCATTTCTGGAGTCAAAGCCCCGATTCTGAAAGTGACTTCTTTCAGCTGAACATCTCAGCCTCTCTGGCTTCATATGAAGGTATTGGGCGTTGCTTTAAGGAAGCGACTCGCATAGGGAGGCCACGCGGCATGCCGCTTAAACGAGGCAAGCAGATTTTTGAGTTTCTGAGGGCAAAGTTTGGTATTTTCAAAAATAAGTATCTTCTCCGTATGAAAGTGTAGGTTTAGTATTTGCATGATCAGATCTCGCACCGACCCAGGTTGCTGCTGCAGAGACAGTAATGAGATAGGAGCTGTCTGAAACATTGTCTTCCTACTTCCACAGTCATACACCCCCCCGCACACACAGACATACACAAACACGTACTATGTATACACACACACACACACACACACACACACACACACACAGTCTGACACACAACGTGGGTATAATGGGGTAAGTTGCATGTGCTGCCGAGTTGTTTTTCATCCATAATTCATAGAAATCCGACACTACAAGAACGGCAGAACGGCAGCGTGCCAATTAGAGTGCTGGGCCGGCACCAAAAACCAGACCACCGGTGAATTCATGAATGTTTAAACCGTTTTTATCTTGCCAAAACCCGTCTCCATTCACATCCTCTGCATTTCCACATCAGATAAATATTTATGCAACACGACGTATTTTCCAAAACGTGAAATGTGTGTTTGGGGTTTGTATTTGCAGGACAGATATCACAGGGAAGGTAGCTGTAATGGTTTCAAGTAAACTGCCCACAGAGTGGAACAAATTGCGAACTTAAAGTAAATAGTGCTGTCTCTTTAATGCTGGTCAGAGGGAGCATGTGTTGATTGTTGGCTGATAATGATATAGCTGGATCTAGCGTGGGCAGTTAGGCTCAGTTTTCTATTAACCGAATGGAGCTGGTGTTAAACAAACACCTGAGTGAAGATCCAACAATTGTTTTTAAGGGAGTAACGGAAGCTAAAGTTGAAGATGGCTGTATCCTTAAAAAACAGATGTTTCAGATTCCCAGGGACTCTACGGATGGTGTTTCTCAGTTAACTTACCAGATAGCACACACGTCTTACCTTTATCGGCCCAACAAATACTTGATAAATCAGCCCTATGTAGTAAAGAGATCGTTCGCTCATTGGCAAGATGTCGCCGAAAAGACGGCACTTGATCGAATTTTACCCTCAGCCGATGTTTGAATGTTGAATGTCATTGATCGACGCTTCCCGGCCGCTCTACGTTTGAACGATGCCTGTCAAAGCTTCGCGCTGCCCGGCCGCTCTTAATAGATCTACGGACGACGTATAATAGCACAACCAGAAGGGTCAGATTGCTTGTAGGCCGGGGTTTTTTTCTGCTCTCATCTCCTTGATGTGGCAAATCGTTATAGGTAGCACATAGAGTTGGCATAGCAGGCGAACCAGATGGTGACCAAGTGAACGGTAGGTGACTGGCCTGGCGCTGGAGTTTCCTCATCCATAGCCGATGTACCTTACGTAAGAGGTCTGCCCACCACAGTGGCTATACAGTAGAAACACGGCCAAACATCGATACTGAGAACCCCACGTGCGTCTGGGACAGTGAGAATTTGGCGTAAAAAGTAAAAGGAATGTAAATGAACAAATACTAATACCCCCACACTGACTCATTAATATGGCACCCGCAGTTGTATATTTTTCTTCACATTTTTGTTATTTGTGCGCCAGTATTTATTGTTTGTGTTTACTGTGTATAAACTGTATTTACAATGTATATCATTTCCATGTCTTCTTACACACACACACACACACACACACACAATGATTCCCAGTAAACATATTTAACAGTGTTTAATATTTCAGAACATTTCAGAAATGTGTGTTTGATGTGTGAAATCTTAAATTAATGAGTCATGGTTTATAACTCTTTAATCGCCTATAAAGTGAGATTTATGTATCTTAAACCAAGTAACGCTGTTCAATGAATTACAGTGACTGATGTATTCTATTCATTAACACAGTCCTAAACGGTTCCCTATTTAGTGCACTACTTTTGCCCCGGGCCCACAGAGTGGAAGGGCACTATTGTGCAATGGGGTGTGATTTGGGATAGACTCTGAATTACAATAACTATTGTCATTTTAAGAAACATTCTTTGTGTTGTTTTTCTGAAACCAGGCACCATGTGCTGGCTAAATCACTGCATGATGCATTGGCAAACAACATTCATTAATGTGTATGCTAAATGAGAGCCGAAAACGGTTTTCCTCATTATCATTCCTCGTTAGCCGGCAAACCGACGTTTTCACAGGTAAAATTAAAATGAATTCTGGTGAAACGTCCCCGTCATTTTGCAGTGACTGGGTGAAATCCATTTTATAGCACTCTCTGTTTAACCTCTCATTTTTCTCTCTCTTGCCCTCCCTCACTCAGTTTCTCCTTCCTTCTTTCCATGCATCTGTGTTCAGTGTAGGTGTAGCGTTAATCGACAGTTAAACTGTTACACGCGGAGCTAAACAGACCGGACAGCACTGTAGTGCGTCTCGCTCTCCGTCTGCAGCTTAAACAGGGCTGCTTGTTATGTCTGACCCGTCTCTGGGCTGATGTCCACCAGAACCACGTCGCATCATTTACCTGTCAAATCGACGCACTCCTATTTTCCTGTTATCAACCTTATGATTCGATTACGGAGTGCGGTGTGCCTGTGCCTGCACGTGCGTGTGGGTCCGTGCTTGGGTGTGCTCCACTTCTGCAGTCTGACCACGATGTGGAGTACAGCGGCTGGATTCTGATTGACAGCCACAGACATTACTATGCACAGGTCATGGGTGCCGGGGAAACTGAATGCAGATATATTAATATTTCAATAGATACTGTAAAATAATCCTGTAATTGTTTCTCTATCTGTGCCCGCTGCTATTTTATTAACTGAATAAATCTGTGCTTCCCAAATGGCTACCTGCGCAGTGCTATATTTCACCCAAACCTAGTAGGGAATCATTTAGGACGTGGACGTTTTTTGACACTCGTTCAAAACCTCATTGTGCGGTTGTGGGGACACGGAGTCCAATCCTGTATTTTGGTGAAAAGCTGATTTTCTAAAGGCCCTTCAGATCTAATCATGTGGAATCTGTTCAGTAAAGAATGGAGCGTGGTTGTATTATTCATGGTTCATTGCATTTCCAACATCACATTAACTAGTTAGACTATTCTACTTTTTCTTCTGGAAGCTCTTCTTACATTTGGTAGCAGGTGTGAACGTGTTCTCAGTGTTTCCCCTACTTTTTTTACCCAGTAGTGGGGGGGTTGCATGGCGACACACTGACATCAAGGACATAAAGGGCTGGATGTGTGAAATGCTAAAACACCCTCTTTGTACAACAGTCTCTGTTGCTCTCAACTTTATTTTCTTAACATTATTTGACAATACTGTCTTAATATCATTCCCTAATAATAACCTAAGTACTCCCCCTCAATTAACCATGCTCTAAAACTGCTCATGAATCACCTCCCCGACTCCTAATAAATAATAAAAAAATAAAAGCAAGTAGCTACTAACTAATGAGGCAATATGAATTTCATGTACAGTATTTTACTGTGTTGTATTGGGGGTTAAAGAGGGGGTAGTTAATATAATTTTGCAATATGTGACACACAGTGCCCCATGATTTCACATTATATTTGTAATGTGAAACTGAATAGTTTTTCCGCAAAAAGTATATCTTGTACATTACAGTGGGGGGGGGGGTTATTGTGGTTGGATTTATAACACAATCCCTCTCTAAAGTTAATGAGCACACACAAATGAACAACAATAATATCATTAAAATAGTTGTTTTTTTATATTAGTTATGTTCTCTACATTAACTTCCTTAAGCTCTATGCTAACCATTGCTCAATGCTAACCGTTGCTCGTGCTATAGTGAACTGCGTGCCAAATATTCAGTTTTTCTGTGGCGGTGCAACACAATTTAGCAGCGGCGGTGCGCCGCTTTGATTACAGTATGAGGGAAACATTGAGCCTGTTCTGGACACTGTTCTTCTGTATGGTACCAGGTGGAAACATGATCTAGACAATTTTCTACTGTATGGTACCGGGTGTGAACATGTTCTGGACTCTAGTCAAACAGTTCTACTGTACTGATGCAGTGGATCTGAGGTGAACTGAAGGATTCGGTGTCTGTCTTGTGAACTGTGGACCGTCTGTCTCATGGCGGATGGGAATATGTAATGTGTGGCAATATGTTGTTATTCGTTTGGCTTGAAAGACTTTGATCTGCATAGTTAACCAACAAACATCTGAACACCTTCTTACTCCTGTCTTCCCTCCCTACAAAATTAGTAATATTGGTTTATTGACCAATTTTATTTTCCCAGTAAAAAAAAAGGAATATACCTGCGTAATATTTTATAACGTGACAAATGTCACTGGGGAGAAGAACACTTTTGGTCCCTAACTTTTGGAGCTGGAAAATCCACACAGACTTATTTCTTAATTTCTTGTGCTTCTCTTGTCTGCCCCAGATGTGATCCACACCGTGGGACCTGTGGCCAGAGGTCATGTGGGTGACACCGAGACCGAGGACCTGACCGCCTGCTACCAGAACTCACTGAAGCTTGTCAAGGATTACAACCTGCGCTCTGTGGTGAGTACACACTTTTACGGGGGGGTGGGGGGCCGAAAGGTCAGAAACATATAAAGCAGGGGTGAGGGTTGTTCAGGGCTGTTTTTAGTGCTGTTATTGGTGCTGTTTTAGGCACGCCACAATGGGATGTACTGTGTTTCTTTTGTAGACTAATGAATTAAAAAAAAAGTTGATTTATTTCCTCTTGAGTCAACTGGTTATGAGATATTGCCTTGAACTCTTAGCCTACATTTCCGGACATTGCATTGTGAAATGTTTTGAAAGTGGGTTTGGAATTCACTTCAACAGTTGTTGACATCTTCCTGGAATATCTGACTGGTGACTTTAGCCTTTGGATGGCTTAGTGGCTGAATTTGTTCAATTCATAATCTTTTCTGACACAAGTCAAGGTGGTGTTTTAGCTTATTTTCTTTTTTGGGTTTCGAGATTTAGGGCTAAACAATGAAAATAGAACTATACATTAGATATCACAAAGAAAACCACCGGTTTAATGACCATTCATAACCAAAGTGAGTACAAAACCAAAATTCCACCTTGCTGAACAAACAACCCAACTTCCAGTGCTGGTTGGATGTGACTGTAGTCTAGTAGAGGTGACTTGGACATTGATCTTAACCATACTGTAGCATCTGTGGTTGCTAATCAGTTGATTTTTGCCAGGTATGTTATTAGTTTGGTACCCCACCTTAGGTTGACATCTTTTTCTGAAACATTCATTAGCCATGTATTGTTGTGTTTTTTTGCTGTTGACCTCCCAGTTTTAAGGACAAGGTAGATATTGACTGCTGCCACTGGCTGTGTATACGGTATTCTCTCAGTTTCTGAAAAGTCTCGGTTTAAAAGCTTGTTTGTTTTTTTTCTGCAGAACTCCCATTGAATCTGTCCTGAATCCGAAATGATTGTCAATGCATTGTCTTTGCCTGTTATGTGATTATGATTGTTTTTCATGTCAGTTTTTTTCTGACTTTTGAAGGTATCCATTTTGTTGTCTTCAGTGGAAAAATATTTGAGGAAGGGATCAGTTCAGCGACCGTGGCTCTGGGTACAACCTAAGGCATAGATTAGCTCCTGACCGCAAATCTACTCTTAATTTAAGAAAATGAAGCAGACCATCCCTGTGTTGAGCAATGTAGCCTGTCTTAAAACAATCATCAACCTTCTTGGGATTGACACAGATTAGGAGTGTTTAAAACAGCCTCAGGTGTTCAAGTATCTTTAAACCTCACCAGGAGAAGTTCTTGAAAGTGTGTGTGTGTGTGTGTGTGTGTGTGTGTGTGTGTGTGTGTGTGTGTGTGTTAGTTTCAGTTTTCCACCATTTCAGTTTTGTCTTATCAAATCACAACCTATCCCCTCTGACGGAGCACCACTTTAGACCAAGGCATAAAGAGCTCTAGTGCACTTTAAAAGGAACAGACAGGCACAGATATTTGGAACAGATACTTTGTGAATTTTGTTTGGGGAACATATTTTACGGATTTATTTTAGTTTATCTCATTCAGTTAGACAATTTTTTATATATATATATATATATATATATATATATATATATATACACACACACATACATACACAAGTATATATGTGTATTCAACGATGAACAGACAAGGAGCTAGCTAGGATCATAGTCTAATGTATTTTTACAGCTGGTCCGCGTTTAGCTTTTCCCTGAGTTGAAGAACTGGGGGTGCAGGGTGCGATCCAAATGGAAGCGTGTTTTGACCGGAGCTGTCTGAGCGCTGTGAGAGTTAACGCACCATATGTTCAGTAGGCTGCGATTGAAGACGCACCCTATGGCTCTCTCTGACTGACTGGCCTGGCCTTGGAGGATGAGAAGCCTACTAAGACTGGCTATTAGATTATCTACACATTCCACTTTTACTCGTATAGACACCAGTGCATGGACACACACACACACCCTTGTTACAACAGGGAGTGAGTTGTTTTTGTAATTTCAGAAATACTTGTTTTTTCAAATTGCGGCAAGCTGTAATGTCAGCTGGATGGACAAACCACACACTGGAGGCTTACATGTTTAACTACTGCCCGCATTGGCTAGTGAAGTTGTAGTCAACACCAAACGGTACAATACATGCCTATAAACACAGCTTAGAACTGCCACAACCTATTAGATAGCCAACTAAATGTTAGTGAGTAACTAGCTACTGCAACCTAGCCCAAAAAGCTAGCCTTAAGGCTGCAGTATGAAGATCAAGAGTGAAAAAAACATTTGGGAACCCTAGCATTATTTGCGAGAAGCTATTTGTACGTTGTAAACATAATTTGTGATTGGCCAACAAAGAATGGCTCTCTAGTATCTGTGAAATGGATTAATGGTTTAGCTATTCATTGTTATGCTGGGGTGAGACCTTCCAAAAAAGGACGTCACTCTACGTCACCTCACCATGAGGGAAAATAATGAATGTAATGTTATTTGACATAGTGAGGAAGTCAGGAATCCAGTGGAAAAAACATGAGCTTCTAGCACGTACAGTTAATGTACTTAATGCAAGCCCTTAAAATACCAAAAAAGGCTTATTTTTTATTTTTGCACTTTGTTAGATTAGTTTTTAAAGGAAAAACAGTTTTTCTATAATAAAAATTAGAGTTAATGTTTATCGCTAACTTCTGTTAAATTTTTAATGATTTAACTGATTAACGGTTATTGAAGTTAACTTTTTGGTGAACGGATTAATGGTTAACAAACTTTTTGATTTACTGTGCCCAGCTATTGTTAATACATGCGTGAATGGGTATTGCAGTCAAGTTGGCTTGTTAAGTAAAATAACCCCACACACCTTTCAGAATTCTTTTCTACAGGATTGACTATTTAAAATTTGCACACTGACAAGAAAGAAAAAAATCTATATGCATGGGGATTATGGAAACATCCCGTATATTTTTTTTAGCAAATCCTGTTTGATAGGAATATTAATTGATGTCCTTCTCTCTTCCCCTCTCCTTCTCTCCCCCACTTTTTCTGTCTTTATTCTCTTCTAACATTAATGTGGCCTTGATGTTATCCTCTTTACCCGTCGAGTTACTTGAGTCTTGATGCAGAGTGAGGGTTGTTTCCAGACCGTTGGCTGTAGGCCTCGCTGAACTGGAGTCACATTCTTTTATGCATTAGGGCACAGCGGCTCTTGAGGTGTGAGAGTTCCAAGTTGCATTTATTTCAAGCCTTCGGTGCACACTTCAGATCCAAATTATTCAGTGACCACAGGGGTTCCATGGTGGCAAGCTTTGGCTCCGAGTTCTATTGTTTTGATCAAAGTTATTATTGTTTATAAGCCGTGGTGGTTCCAGGCTCTTAGCTCAGGCAGTGTTCCAGGTTCCTGGTCAGCAGATGCCAGTATCGCATTGCCAAGGCAACAGCACAAGGTCTGGTAATGACGCACGCTTTTCTCGCACATTTGGTGAATGGAGAGAAAAGTTGATCCGGATAGTGTTCTGTTTGGTCAAACAAGTCTCACAACAAATTGCCGGTTTGGTTAGGAGGGGCTAACACTTCGGGCATGATTGTTCTCATGCACAATCAATTGTTTTCTCAGCGGCTGCGATGTCACTTTCCTTGATTTCTGATGCCTCCCCCATATGCAGGCGTCTTAACTGTAGCCATTCAAAATGTAGCGAAGGTAGCCCTCTGGCTTGAGAGTGACTAGATCAGTGCTGAGCTCTTTGGAAGGGGCTTGGATTGGACTGTGTTCATGTGCTGTGTAGGATGGAGTGTGGGGGCTGGGCCAGGGATGGTCCAGCTCAGCCAATCAGCAGACAATACTCAGCCCGCCTGTCATGTGTGTTTGCCTGCCTTGCTGGTTTTTTTGGTTCTTTTTTTTTAACAACACCAGGAATGCCTTCTGTTTCGGGCATGAGAGCAAGCAACAACAAAAACTAGGAAATTTTGTATTAAATAACTAGATGTGAATTTCTTATTTTTTTAGGGGTTTGGGGGCAATTATTTAAAAAAAGAATTCTGAGGCAGCGTCGGTGAACAACTCATATCAGAAGACTAAAGAAACGACGTTCTACGGCCGTGTCAAGTCTAAGTGCAATTCACCTTTAATATCGCTGTTGTACTATGTTTGGCTTTTTTAATCCATCGGCTGGTTGAAGGCCACGGCGTCAGACGTTGTCTGTAACAGGGATTCCAGTGCATTATAAAGGGATAGAAGCTGGAACAAAAACACTGAATAAACCACAGTGTGAAAGATTGACTCTAGTCTGGTCTGGCCAGCTAATCCTTGTACAGTGCGGCCCGGAGCGTCCCTTCGAGACCTACACTGGGGCTACAGTCGCATCACAAAGACTAACACATCCAATGGTCAGCTCTGCGGAGGGTTTACTGGGGAGATATTTGAACCTTTTCTCACAGCAGTGTTGGTGTTTAAAAGCTTCATACTGTATTAACACCTGCATAGAAAGAGCCAGGTGTTCAACCTGTGCAGCCTCCATTCAGGATCAGTGGAGAGCTGCTGGCTGGGGTTTCTCCTGATAGATGAAGGGTGTATATGGCTGAGGGATGGAGAGTTGCAGGCGTGAAAGGGAGGCCTTGAGATGAACGATGACTGAACACTGTGAGCCAAGAAAGTGTCCGTTTAACCCTGTGACTGCAGCTGGCTCCGGCTCAAATCTCCCAGGAGCACAGGAAGGGTTTTGCACCTCCCTATCGATCTCTGTCCAAGTTGTTTTGCTGAATTTTGGTTTTAGTTTACCTTTTTTTTTTTTTTTAACCCGGCAAGTCAATTAAAAACAACCGTATTTACAGTAGCAGGAGGCAAAATGCCTACCAGTGAGTACAGCGGCAGTCATGAAGCATTGTGGACATCTGCAGCTGAAAACTCTCCAACACGCCTGTCTATGGTGCTTCAGGGAGGACCATGGCAGCCCCTAAACCCCACCGAAATAATGGACTTCTAGTGCTGATGCAGAGAATTGTGTTGATTTGAAGGCACCACTGTGTTTTGTGTGTTTGTGTGTGTGTGTGTGTGTGTGTGTGTGTGTGTGTGTGTGTGTGTGTGTGTGTGTGTGTGTGTGTACGTTTGTGGCTCACACCCTAATTCACTGGAGCAGGACTCAGTCTCCAGAGCGTGTTTCTCTGTGTGAGAGACCCATCCGTCACACGGCTCCAAGGCCCAAAACAGCACCCTGGCCATTAACAACCTCACACAGAGTGACCAGCAGTGGTTGAAGACCGCGGACCCACGAAGCCCAGCTGGGCGCCGCCAGATGACCACATCTCACCACGCCCTGGATGCCTGAACTGGTTGTCGGGTTTGAAAACGCAGGGCCGTAGGAATGTGCACCTCAGGGCTCGTTCTGTACTCGTTCTGGGCTGGGGTTGGTGGACCTCTGGTCTTGCTCTCTGTGGGTCTTTGGCCGTTGATCACTGACAGGTCCAGAGCATCAGGCTGGTGGATAATGGTGGAACACTGGCGTTGAACCCAGAAGCCACTGACTGTAACCACCTGAGACCGACCAGAACCCCCAAAGCAGAGCATCCGGCTTGGGGATAACTGGAGGTCTGGTTCTAGAAGACTTGGAACCATAGATAAATGACAGAACCATCTATGTTCCTTTTTTTTGTTGGGAGCCTCTGGCCCAGCATACTGCTGGCTGGTTAATCCCACCACACAATGCCAAGTCATCACATTCATCACCAGTCTACTGGGCTTTCAGAGGTTTTCTCAACAGCCAATCTCTGGTTTCCCTGCTGGATCTCATTCAGACGGTGTTATGACTATAAAACACCTCAGGAGACGCCTGGGAGCTGGGGAGTGTGTGTGTTTGTGTGGGTATGTGTGTGTTTGTGTGTGTGTGTTTGTGTGTGTGTGTGTGTGTGTGTGTGTGTGTACACACTAACTGAAGGCCACTAAATGCAGCCTGCAGCCTTGTGTCAGTCTGTCCACACTTACAGCTATAAGGGCTGTGTAAGTGGGAAGAGCAGGAGAGAGAAAGAGGGAGAGAGAAAGCGAGAGAGGCAGTACACTTTAGCCACAAATAAGTTAATAAGAAATGATTTAAGCAAAACTTAATATCGTGTGTCTATTTGTGTTCTTCAAAAAAAAAGAAAAGGAGAGATGTGCTCCATTTCCCCCAGAAGGGCATTACCCAACGACAACAACTCTCTCCCGCTGCGTCTCAATCTCAGATTCCTCAGAAAGCCCTCGAGAGCTTTGCGGCCGTCATTATTTGGTCTCAGCAAAACGGTTCCCCAAAGACCTCCGAGTGGTTACTTCAAAAACAAAGCCGGTTAATTTGGCGGTTCACATCAAGGCTTTGAAATAGCCTTGGAGTTGAAAGTCTGTGTGTAGAATGAGATGACCACGTTGATGTTTTGGGTGAACATATTTATGTCACCGTTGTAAAAGTTACTGTGGAAGATTGTATCGTACGGACCCTGCAATGAAACACCATGACTGGCAGAGGACAATGACTTCCAGATGTGTGTGTAATTTAGTTTGGGGGGAGGTTAATCATATGTTACCAGTACCCACTGACCGGTTAGTTCTGACCACCGGGCCTGGCTGTGGGAGGGAGGTAGACATTCCAGCCTGCCGTGACCAACCATGACAAGAGACCTACAGTACATTAACAACCACACAATTCTGTAGTTCCGTTTACCCAGCATCTGTCCCAGAATTCTTTGCTCCTCTGGGATGCGGCCCCTGAAGCTCCAAATACTGTGGAGAGACGTAGATCAACAGACGCGATGACACTGTTGGAGAGAC
>JACXGI010018841.1:0-12765 GCA_016801175.1 Esox masquinongy | reverse complement strand
CCACGCGGAGAGGGGGCGGACGGAAAGAAGCAGCAGAGGAGAGTTCGTCTTCCATTTCTCCCGGGAGAGAGGGAGAAGCGCGAGAACCGCCACCACAACCCACGTGGGAAGGGGGCGGGTCTGCCTGCGTCAGAGGAGTCGGGTCCTGCGTAGGAGCGTCCTCCTCAGACATCTCGTCGTCATCGTCGTCGCTGGGATCTAAGACGGCGGAGACGTCTACCTCCTGTTCAAAGTAGTTCGCCCTCTCTACACGTGTAGAGAGGGACAAAGTAGCACAGGAGGAGCAAGCCGGGGGGTCTGTGAGACCCTCACGAGCGTGAGCCGGTCCCAGGCAGGAAACACACGCGCGATGTGAATCCTGGTCCGGAGACAGGTTGGCGCAACGGCAAGTGGCGGCGAAAAACTTTTTCATGTTGAGACGTCGAGCTAAAGAACGTCGACGGCAAAAATTCTCAGGCTGAAGTAGAGTAATCAGTATAGCACTCAGCAAGCGTTTGCTGAATAAAAAGGGAGGACGTTCTCTGGGCTCACGGGTCATATATAGGGGCAGGCGTACCCTGATTGGCTGACGCATCTTGCATAATGAGTTTTCAGTACGGCCGCGGATGCGGCCAGGGTAAACCACTAGGAGCTAAAGCCCCTCTAGGGGGCGGAGCTCCACGACATATAACAGCTCATTCTGATCAGATTTTACTTCAATACAGATCTCATCAAACTGACTCTTACTAAGAGGTGGCTTGTCGTACGTCACTGTGACAACTTCGTTCTTTTTCCCTGCAATATGTACAGTTCTCAACAGCGGGACATGACTGTCACCAACTCGTTGATAATCAATTATATCTGAGTAGATGTATAGGGTGTTAAACCCTGCCAGAATATCTGTGGGGAATGGTCCGTACCATGGGGCGTACCACCACTCGCCTGATTTTAAGACTAATATCTGTTCCAGTTTTGCACTGAATTTCAAACTAAAATGGGTCTCGCCTTTTAGAAACATTCTATTTTTAAATTCATCATACCCCGCCCATACACCATCTGGTTTTATATAAATATTGATCTCTGCCACTAGTTTTCCTATGCCGTTGTAATAACCGGTGTGGAGTTCATATTTACAAGTTTTGTCGTGTTTCGAGTCATGTAGTTCAAATGCGTTTTCACCCCATGTAAAAGTCTTCCACGTATGCGGGTATTGGAATTCTATCAAAGATACTTCCCAATCACCTTTCAAATCTATACCTTTGGCAAATTTTGTGGTATAGCTTGAATTCGAATTGTTTGGATAGACATGTCTCGACGAGTTACTGGGCAGCGTTATGAAGAAGCTACCGTCACCCATGTTGATCACTGTCAATATAAATGATGTGATCCTGCAAATCCTGGAGTTTTATCCAGTTTCTAGGTCAAGGACTTGTTCCGATGGTATACAGCTGTTGAATTTCTCAGGCCAGCCAAGCCATTTCACAAGACTCATTTTCTTCCCTTTCGGAACTTTCTCATCCAGAACTGCTTCCACTTTAAAAGTTTTATCCTTAGCCACGATTATTTTCAGTAATTCCTGTTCATAAAAGGTCCCAACTATCACATCACCATCGTAATCTTTTATTCTATATACCCACGGAATGCATTCTGTTATTGTAAAATATTCATCTGTGTACCCTTTTTCATAGCCTTTTGTAAACGCTCCTCTCAACTTTGAGAGTCTCACAGTATCCCCAACCCGGAACTTACCATTTCTCATTATTGTTGTACCATACCGGTTCTTGAGAACTAGTCTAACATTTTCTTGGTTGTAACCATGAACTAAATCTTGAATAACCTCAACATAGATGAGTGTTGGCAGCTGTGAGATACCTCCACATTTGTGATTTAATTGTTTATTAAATCTCTCAACAATACTCGCTTTGACATCATTTCCTGTTGCAAAATGTTTTATGTTGTACTTCTTCATTAACACTTCAAAATGTGAATTAAAAAACTCCTCCTTGTCCGTTTGGACTTTTTGTGGTGTTCTTCCTTCTTTTAATGTCTTCAAATGCTCGCTTTACCTCGATAGCGCTTTTATTTCTCAGCACACGAATCCATGCGTATTTGCTTAATACATCTATGCATGTTAACATGAATTTCATGTTATCGTTTTCCACACTATAAGCACTCATGTCAACCAAATCCAGCTGAAATTGTGAATTTATATCATGAACAATAACTCTATTTCTTTGAAAATGTATAGCTACAGGCCTGTTTAGCGTGTATGTATCCTGGGCGAGTAGCCAGTCATTTGCTTCGCCATTTTTGAGGATCTCCCCGGTTTTCTCCAAGTATGCTCTTTTCAATCCCTCTCTACCCACATAAGCACCAGGGTTTGCCGGGTCATAGTAAATACTTTTCATAACCTGTTCAGACATCATAGCGCATTCGGGCAATAATGAGAAGTAATACATGTTTAACATTGTTTTATTTGAGTTTTCGAAATTACACGTCATCCAAGAAATTCAGAAAAGTTACACAAGCATTCAGATTACTGTTGATTAGAAAATCTGTTAACAATTTAGAAATACAATCTACATCCACAGCATCATTACTCAATAATTTTATCACGCAAACATCTGTTACATACATAAACAAACATAACAGGTGCCCAATTTTAAAGTCTTTGTTGTCAGCATTAGAAAATGTTATAAGTTTATACATGAAGTTGTTTAGGGCCTTTGATTCAACACCGTTTGACAACAATTGCGGCCAATCATGAGATGTGTTCCTGACCGTTTCCATATGCTTGTTCAGATCATTAAAACGTTTTATACCAACATGGTCTCGGTTATTAAAAGGTCTACAAACATCAATACCGCTCTTGATAGCTTTGTGCATCAACTGTTTAATCGCTAAACCCACATAGGATTTATTTAGATACATGACAACTGTAGTTACCCATCCTTAGACAGCAGACTCTTTGCTTTCGTCGCACCAAGATACTACTGCGTTGCATACAACTTCCTCATTAAATTTATCCATGTATTCATCCCTGTTCTCACTCAGTCTCTGTGTGATGTTCGGCTCCAACTTGAGCTCATGCAGAAAGTTCTGAGCGGCCACGTGAACATCGGTCAGCGGTGCATGAAACCCCGATGCGTTCAAAGCCTTGACCAACACATGTTTCAGTCGCGGTGTTAAAACTGTCTCCACGATGTCATCATAATGGGTCTCAAAAAATGTCTTCTCTGGCTCGGGTGGTCCACTTCACATCCGATGCATGCTTTGTGGAGAATAGCCGCAACAACGTTTTCCAGAATCATACCCAATGTTGCTTTGATGATCTTTAAAACTTTTGGTGCAAAGCGTTTGTCCATTTTGTGATAACTCTTGTTAGCATTTAAAAGGTATGACAGATTAAGAGGTCCTAGCTGATCACCAAACCGGTCAAGCCAATGGTAGTTTCTTGTTGGGTATGCCGGTGGAATCGAGCTGTCGGGGTCCGGGGTTCCATAGAAGGCTTCAGCGTTGTCATCCCAGGCATCACACAGCCAGTCCTCAGCCTTGGGTTCTTCAATCTCCGGTTGGTTGTAATCTTGAGACATATTTTGTAAATTCTTCCGACTGCTGGATAGTCGCAGGTGGTCTGTCTGTTTTTATGCCGTGTTCAGGACTGCATTAGCTTAAGGCGGGGCTTCAGGGTCTTACGTCAGTCGAACAGTCCGCAGTCGCAGTCACAATCTAACCTGCTGACATTTTCCAGAAATAGTTCCAATCTAACAGAGTTATACTGCTTCATTCCCTCGACAACTTTAAACAGTACATCTACCGTATTATTTGGTTGCCCTGTTTTGGCCCCAAATAAAAGACTTTTCGAAAGGTGTTCCATAAACTGGCATTAAAAACCATTTGATCAGTCACACCAGCCTTAAACTCTTGCCCTTCGGGTAATTCATAAAATGCAACCTCCGGTATCTCTGGGTTGAAAATGTAGCCACCGATCCAACTGTCGTCCGACTGTTCTTATCGGAAGATAAAATGCCGGGGGGTTATCGCATTGCTGAAACCTGGCGCCCTTTTGTTAAACACCAAACATCTTGCCGCTGATATAACACTTATGTATTGCCTGGGAATTTAACATTCCGGAACCCTAAGACCCCATTGTTAAACATCAAACATAGCGCACCTGTTATAACATTTGTCCGGGGTGTTTATCAGTCATTGTAAAACATCAAACATGGACACATCAATGCAATCATAAAATACAAAGTCACCGGACATGCATACGTCATTCCAGACGTCCCGCCCTAACACACGTCATACAGGAAGTCCATACGTCACACCGGACGTCCCACCCAGCAAACCGGATGTCCCACCCACCTGTCAAATCAATCTGGAAGCCCCGCCCACCAGGGTCATAAATCATCAAAGTGACACATTATACCCTACATTTACTACTCATTGTTTTCGTTATAAGTAGGCTGTATAGCTATTAGCTAGACATCTACAGCAATCTTTGTACAAGACTACTCTTTAGTTCCGTTAATAAATATTCTGTTGTCCACATTATTTCATCAAAAATGTGATGGCTGAGGTAAAAGTTGCATTCTGCTGTTTAAATAGCGTAATGGTTAAAGACACATAGAAAATCTGGGATTGAAACCTGCCAGCGACAACACTTTTCATCCCTTTTAATCGGCTGAACTAGGGTTGCCTGGTTCCTTGTCTGGTTTCAAGGTCTTTTTGTTTTGTTTTGATTTCCTCTTCTTCGATTGGACATCCTGACTACTAGCGGCATTGGGCATTTTTAAACAGCAAAAATTATTTCTCTATTGAGAGCATGTAGTGAGATGCTTCCTGTGCCCTGCTTGGCCCCCTGAAACGCTGCTCGCAGCTTTAATTATCTATCATTATTTTAGCTGGTCCGTTACGATATTGTGGGACAAAAAGGGGTTTATTCAGCATAAGGAATGCTTCTTGAGGCACATTTTAATCATATAACATCACATATTATGTTTTTGCCGGACCGCGTAAGCGGAGCCGGCCTAGAAGAGCAATGTAGGTTGTTTTAAATTTGTTGGTGTTGAGTTAAGTGTATACACTTAAATCTAACAGAACATTGCAGTTATGTGATCTTTTATACTGCAGGGCGATAATTCTGATAAAATACCTTTTCACTGTTTTTCAAACAGGTTCTGTGACCATGTTATCCAGATTTAGTTTACTTTTGATTTGCTACTTTATGTTCAAAGCATGTCAATTTAAAAGAAAATTGATGGAGTTCATTCAATAGATTTTTCTGTTCACTGCAGGGCTTACGTTAATCGGAAAATGCCGGCTTTTCGCCAGTATCAGCTGTCTGGCAGATGAAAATATCAACAGCCAAAATGTCCGGTGGGAAATATGCCAAATGAATAGGCCTAAATAAATAGATTAATAGCATATTAAATAGCCTAATATTGTGTGACCTATATGAACTGTTGTCAAGAAAACAGCGAACCTCCGCTAGCTCTTACACTACAGTAAGACATTAGGCTAGTGAGTGTTTGGTTATGTGACTAAGCATGGCGCCAAATTCAAAAGCCACACACTCCTGCAGCAGGTCCAGCAAACGACTCCAAAATGTTGAAGGCGAAGCAGAAAATCAGTAACTGCGCACAAAGCACACTATCATGATGACAATTTCATAGGGTTGTGTACGGCTAGACATCGCTGCTTGTCGTAGTTGTCTTCCTAACTACAATATAATTGTCCGTTGTTTTTTTCAAATGACTCTACTAATGGGCGAGCTGAGTGTTACCGCAGTCTACATTTAAATGTAGGCAACTTCAACAAAATGTACATTGTAGGCGTATGAAAATATGCATCCAGCATACAGTAGGCTATCTTGTGTTAACAGCCAAAGCAGCGGCAACGTCTTATCTTACACTGGTTAAACTTACCATTTACCGGGAGTTACAGTTATTTCAAATTCATAAATTGACAAGGCTGTGAAGGACACATAATAAATGTTATTGTTATAATTAGGATACTAGCAGGAACAACAACAACTATACAAATTCTACAGAAACTGTTAACAGTAGTGGACTGTTCTTCAACATTGTCAATGATGAAATGTATTGAAGGATAGCATCTAAAAACTTTTCATATTTTAAATAGAGCAAACATTTTTGTCTGAGGTTAAACTCTGCAAGAAAGACGACGGCCTTGACTGTGCATATCATATCAAGCAAACTAGCATTTGCAACATCGACATCTGCGATTCGCTGTTCAAAGTACTTATAGTGGGCTTGGCCAATATAGTAAACATTCAACATTTTAGTTATTAAAGATGTTATTGTTTTGGTGAGGTTTTGCATTTTTATTTTAAAATCAAATAAATAAGGCCAAGCACAGTTTCTTTTACATATACTTGTTTTCATTTTTTTATTATTTGTATATCTTATATTCTTATAATGATGTAATTATTCTGGTGGAGTTTAATATTTAATATTAATATTTTAAAATTAAAATAAGGCAAAGTGCAATGGTACAGTTGTGCGCATATGTTTGCATACCCTGGCAGAAATAGTAAAATTTTGGCATTGATTTTGAAAAAATGTTTTTTATTTAAGGATATTGATCATATGAAGCCATTTATTATCACATTTGTTTGGCTCTTTTTTAAATCATAATGATAACAGAAATCACCCAAATGGCCCTGATCAAAAGTTGACATACCCTTGAATGTTTGGCTTAGTTACAGACACACAAGGTGACACACACAGGTGAAAATGGCAATTAAAGGTGAATTTCCCACACCTGTGGCTTTTTAGCCAAAACTGCCAGAAGAATTGTTCAGGATACAAAGAAAAACTCACAGGTAACCTCAGGAGAAATACAGGCTGCTCTGGAAAAAGACGGTGTGGTTGTTTCAAGGAGCACAGTACGACGATACTTGAACAAAAATAAGCTGCATGGTTGAGTTGCCAGAAAGATGCCTTTACTGCGCCAATGCCACAAAAAAACCCGGTTGCAATATGCCAGACAACACCTTGACATGCCTCACAGCTTCTGGCACACTGTAATTTGGAGTGATGAGACCAAAATAGAGCTTTATGGTCACAACCATAAGCGCTATCTTTGGAGAGGGGTCAACAAGGCCTATAGTGAACAGAATACTATCCACACTGTGAAGCATGGTGGTGGCTCACTGATGAAAATTGCCATCAATTTTCACAATTTTGCTGGCAACATACAACATTCAGTAGCTACGTTATAGTAAGCCTAAACTAAAACTGTTTACGGTTATATTGTGACTGTTTCTGGTGGATTTTTGAAGTACGCATCTGTGCATGCTTTTGGGGGTAATATAGGCTTGATAAAAACCCCTTGAGCAGTAAAAGGTTGGGGTTACCACAATTCTCTCGTCTTTTCACTTCAGTCTCGCTGGCAATTGCTCAATTCTTATGACTAGTCCTAGTAATTTAGTAGATACTAGTTAGCCTATTACTGGCTAATAAGCTGTTAAAACGGCCAGTGGCAAAAGCCATAGTACATAGACGGTATTTGTAGTGGAGGTAAACTTAATAAGAAACATTAGTCAGTTTAACACAATGCTCAATGGTGTCTAGCGACTGGTGGGGTAGCGGCAGCCGGGGATTCTTTAGCTAAAGTGGCCTAAAGCGTTTCCCATTCATTCTCTATGGTAGTGCTAAACCACTACGGATGCAATATATGTAAGGCCACGCATGAAGTCTGGCGCTGTTGCAAATTTTACGCAAGAAGTGGGGAAGAGAATAGTAATCATACGTGCTTCAGCCGAATTACAGCGAACCACTACAAACACCCGGGAACAACTCATCCGAGCATGATGGCCTTTATTTTGTGGAATGTGAATTTGTTTTAAATTTCAGCCTTTCATCCTATAATTTCTTTATCACACTACTTCACCGTTGATCGGATACTTCTGTCACACTATTTTCATGTTTGCAACAGTAGCGGTTTTAGCTACCTCAAATACAGAACAGCTTCCAATTCTTAAGCATTGCCAAAGGTCTTCATCTTCATCATCTTCATCTGCTTATCCGGTATCGGGTCGCGGGGGCAGCAGCTCCAGCAGGGAATCCCCAACTTCCCTTTCCCGAGCCACATTTACCAGCTCTGACTGGGGGATCCCGAGGCGTTCCCAGGCCAGTGTCAAAATATAATCTCTCCACCTAGTCCTGGGCCTACCCCGAGGTCTCCTCCCAGCTGGATGTGCCTGAAACACCTCCCTAGGGAGACATCCTGGGGGCATCCTTACCTGATGCCCGAACCACCTCAACTGGCTCCTTTCGATGCAAAGGAGCAGCGGCTCTACTCCGAGTTCCTCACGGATGACTGAGCTTATCACCCTATCTCTAAGGGAGACGCCAGCCACCCTTCTGACAAAAACCCATTTCAGCCACTTGTACTCGCGATCTAGTTCTTTTGGTCATGACCCAGCCTTCATGACCATAGGTGAGGGTAGGAATGAAAATTGACCGGTATATCGAGAGCTTTGCCTTCCGGCTCAGGTCTCTTTTCGTCACAACGGTGCGGTAAAGTGAATGCAGTACCGCCCCCGCTGTCCCAATTCTCTGGCCAATCTCCTGCTCAATTTTCCCCTTACTCGCGAACAAGACCCCGAGATACTTGAACTCCTTTACTTGGGGTAACGCCTCATTCCCTACCCGGAGGAGGCACTCCATCGGTTTCCTGCAGAGAACCATGGCCTCAGATTTAGAGGTGCTAATCCTCATCCCAACCGCTTCGCACTCGGCTGCAAACCGGTCTAGTGAGTGCTGCAGGTCACAGACCGATGATGCCATCAGGACCACATCATCCGCAAAAAGCAGCAATGACATCCCCAGCCCACCGAACTGCAACCCCTCCCCACCACGCCTCGATATCCTGTCCATGAAAGTTACAAACAGGATTGGTGACAAAGCGCAGCCCTGGCGGAGGCCAACCCCCACCTGGAACAAGTCCGACTTACTACCGAGAACCCGAACACAGCTCTCACTTTGGACGTACAGGGATTGGATAGTCCTCAGAAGGGACCTCCTCACCCCATACTCCCGCAGAACTTCCCACAGTATCTCCCGGGGGACCCGGTCATACACCTTCTCCAGATCCACAAAACACATATACATGTAGACTGGATGGGCGTATTCCCAGGCCCCCTCCAGGATCCTTGCAGGAGTAAAGAGCTGGTCGGTTGTTCTGCGACCAGGACGGAATCCGCATTGTTCCTCTTCAATCTGAGGTTTGACTATCTGCCGAACCCTCCTTTCCGGTACCTTTGAGTAGACTTTCCCAGGGACGCTGAGAAGTGTGATACCCCTGTAATTGGCACACACCCTCTGGTCCCCCTTTTTGAACAGGGGAACCACCACCCCGGTCTGCCACTCCTTTGGCACTGTCCCCGACTCCCATGCAATGTTGAAGAGGCGTGTCATCCAAGACATCCCCTCCACACCCAAAGCTTTCAACATTTCTGGACGGATCTCGTCAATCCCCGGAGCTTTGCCACGGTGGAGTTGTTTGACTACCTCAGTGACTTCTGCCAAGGAGATTGACGATGCTTCCCCATCAGCCTCCAGCTCCGCCTCGACTATAGAGGGCATGTTAGTGGGATTTAGGAGTTCCTCAAAGTGTTCCTTCCATCGCCCAATTACCTCCTCAGTTGAGGTCAACAGTGTCCCAACTTGGATGGTTCCCTGTTTTCCCCTCCTGAGGTGGCGGACGGTTTTCCAGAAGCACCTTGGTGCCGACCGAAAGTCCTTCTCCATGGCTTCCCCGAACTCCTCCCACACCCGCTGTTTTGCCTCTTTCACAGCAGAGGTCGCAGCCCTCCGGGTCCATCGGTACACTGCAACCGCCTCCGGAGTCCTCCGGGATAACATATCCCGGAAGGCCTCCTTCTTCAGTCAGACAGCTTCCCTGACCACCGGTGTCCACCAGGGTGTTCGAGGGTTACCGCCCCTTGATGCACCTAAGACCGTTAGACCACAGCTCCCTGCCGCAGCTTCGGCAACGGAGGCTTTGAACATCGACCACTCAGGTTCAACGCCCCCAACCTCCACAGGGATGCCAGAAAAGCTCCGCCGGAGGTGTGAGTTGAAGATCTTTCGGACGGGGGCCTTCTCCAGACGTTCCCAGTTCACCCGTACTACCCGTTTGGGCTTTTCCGGTCTGTCCAGAGTCTTCCCCCACCCCCTGACCCAACTCACCACCAGATGGTGATCGGTTGACAGCTCTGCCCCTCCCTTTACCCGAGTGTCCAAAACATGCGGCCTCAGATCCGATGACACAATCACAAAATCAATCATCGACCTTCGGCCTAGGGTGCTCTGGTACCACGTACACTTATGAGCATCCTTATGTTCGAACATGGTGTTCGTTATAGATAATCCATGACTAGCACAGAACTCTAACAACAAACGACCACTCGAGTTCAGATCAGGGAGGCCGTTCCTCCCTATCACGCCTCTCCAGGTGTCTCCATCATTGCCCACATGCGCGTTGAAGTCCCCCAGCAGAATTATGGAGTCCCCTACTGGACTCCATTCAGGATCTCCAAGAAGGCCAAATACTCCGAACTGCTGTTCGGGGCATATGCGCAAACAACAGTCAGATTTTCACCCCCACAACCCACAGGCGTAGGGAGGCGACCCTCTCATCCACCGGGGTAAACTCCAACATAGCGGCACTCAGCTGGGGGCTTGTGAGTATCCCAACCCCTCACCGGCGCCTCACACCCTGGGCAACTCCAGAGAAGAATAGAGTCCATCCCCTATCCAGGAGGTACGGTTCCAGAACCGAGACTGTGCGTGGATGTAAGCCCCACCAGATCTAACCGATAGCGCTCCACCTCCCCCACAAGTTCCAGCTCCTTCCCCCACAGAGAGGTGACGTTCCACGTCCCCAGAGCCAGCCCCTGCCGCCCGGGTCTGGTCCGTCGAGGCCCCTGGCCTTCACTGCCACCCATATGGCAGCGCACCCGACCCCAGCGGTTCCTCCCATGAGTGGTGGGCCCATAGGATGCATTGCCAAAGGTAAGTCGTATTTTTTTTATTTTCTTTTAATTTTTTTTTTAAGTGAATTAACTTAACTTTGGCACTGCCAAAGGTAAGTCGTGTAATTCACTTAAAAAATATGTTGTCTTTATCATCGTTTGTTTGTTTTTAATCTGTCTTCGGATTGGAATCTTTTAATATATAGGAAATATAGCGGAAATTCAGACTTTTTGTTAGAATGTAATCTGATGGAATTGTGGACTTGTTCAAACTATACGTTTCTCATATATATTTGTAAGCATTATATTATAATAATGCGATTGAAATAACAAACAAGTATTCTATGTTTTCACGAATTAAACAATGTGAAGGCTTTCATAGTAAGTCACTTAAATGTTGTAGCTATTTCTGTATGGATAGTACAGAATAGCCTGAAAGCTATATTTCATAATAAAGTTAATTATATTTTATCAGAATCAGAAAGAGCTTTATTGCCAAGTAAGTCTCACAACAAACTAGGAAGTTGTTCTGGTCCTTTGGTGCAGCAATTTTGTACAAAAGAAGTAAAAACAAATAAGAATAGTGGACTGAGCATAAAAACAGTAGACTGAGAGCATTAATAAATTACAAAAAAATTATACTACAAGACATATAAGGTGCAAGAATTGTCCCAGGGTTTTTCCTGCATAGAGGATTTTGTGGCGCCCCCCCAAAGAGATAATAGCGAGCGCCAAAGAAAAATCACCAGCGCCAAAATGATAAGAATTGAAAAAAAATAGCATTTCAAATCCTCTCCGAATGTGTTTTATAGCAATTTATCAAACAACTGTTGAAGAAGCAGAACATACAGTGAGGGAAAAAAATATTTGATCCCCTGCTGATTTTGTATGTTTGCCCACTGACAAAGAAATGATCTGTCTATAATTTTAATGGTAGGTTTATTTAACAGTGAGAGACAGAATAACAACAAAAAAATCCAGAAAAAAACATGTCAAAAATGTTATGGATTTATTTGCATTTTAATGAGTGAAATAAGCATTTGATCCCCTCTCAATCAGAAAGATTTCTGGCTCCCAGGTGTCTTTTATACAGGTAACGAGCTGAGATTAGGAGCACACTCTTAAAGGGAGTTCTCCTAATCTCAGCTTGTTACCTGTATAAAAGACACCTGTCCATAGAAGCAATCAATCAATCAGATTCCAAACGCTCCACCATGGCCAAGACCAAAGAGCTGTCCAAGGATGTCAGGGACAAGATTGTAGACCTACACAAGGCTGGAATGGGCTACAAGACCATCGCCAAGCAGCTTGGTGAGAAGGTGACAACAGTTGGTGCGATTATTCGCAAATGGAAGAAACAAAAAAGAACTGTCAATCTCCCCCGGTCTGGGGCTCCATGTAAGATCTCACCTCATGGAGTTGCAATTATCATGAGAACGGTGAGGAATCAACCCAGAACTACACGGGAGGATCTTGTCAATGATCTCAAGGCAGCTGGGACCATAGTCACCAAGAAAACAATTGGTAACACACTACGCCGTGAAGGACTGAAATCCTGCAGCGCCTGCAAGGTCCCCCTGCTCAAGAAAGAACATGTACAGGCCTGTCTGAAGTTTGCCAATGAACATCTGAATGATTCAGAGGAGAACCGGGTGAAAGTGTTGTGGTCAGATGAGACCAAAATTGAGCTCTTTGGCATCAACTCAACTCGTCGTGTTTGGAGGAGGAGGAATGCTGCCTATGACCCCAAGAACACCATCCCCACCGTCAAACATGGA
>JACXGI010018840.1:0-12764 GCA_016801175.1 Esox masquinongy | reverse complement strand
ATACAGCTCTGGAAAAAATTAAGAGACCACTCCTAATTTTTCTTAAATCAGCATCTCTACATGTATGGCAGCCATTCCATTCCAGTGTCTGTTAAATTCCAACACAGGCACACCTCATTTTACTCAATGAGGTACTGATTAGGAGATTACCTAAACCAAATCTAATCTAACGAGGAAAAGTATAAAAACCACTGCTGTGGTCATCACTATCCTCTTGTAATAGAACCAGCTGGATGGCAAAAACAGTACAAGTAGTACCTCAAAGGTAATTTGAATAAAAAAATAACTATTCAGCATGACAAAAGAGCTGAAAAGAAAAGCTTTGAGTGAGGAAAAGAAGGGTTCAATTCTGGCTTTACTGGCAGAAGGATACAGTGAGCGTCAGGTTGCTTCCATCCTGAAAATTTCAAAGACGGCGGTTTATAAGAACAAGCTCAAGCAACAGACACTGGGGACAACAAACTGGCAGAGGGCGAAAACGACTGTCTACTGACCGAGATGACCGTCAACTCATTAAAATGCCACTCAACAACCATAGAATGACATCAAGTGACCTACAAAAAGAATGGCAAACAGCAGCTGGGGTGAAGTGCACGGCAAGGACTGTTCGAAACAGGCTCCTAGGGGCAGGGCTGAAGTCGTGGAAAGCTAGAAAAAAGCCCTTCATCAAGAAGAAGCAAAGCCAGGCTGAAGTTTGCAAAAGACCATAAGGATTGGACCGTAGAGGAATGGAGTAAGGTCATCTTCTCTGACTAGTCAAATTTTCAGCTTTGCCCAACACCTTGTTGTCTAATGGTTAGACAGAGTCATTAGATTTGGTTCAGGTAATCACCTAATCAGTACCTCATTAAGTAAAATGAGGTGTGCCTGTGTTGGAATTTAACAGACAATGGAATTGAACGGCTGCCTTACATGTAGAGATGCTGATTTAAGAAAAATTAGGAGTGGTCTCTATATACAGCTCCGGAAAAAATTAAGAGACCACTGCGCCTTTTCCTTTCCAGAGCTGTTTAACCATTGAGTACTCAAATGTAAAGATATTTACTGAGTTCACACAAAGCATGATTCAACAAGACATTTGATAATAATGTAAAAGTGATATAATAAAATTACTATGAAATAACTGAATCAGATTGTGGACACTTATACTCTTTTTAAACTTGTTTTCATTGTCCATGATCAGGTGCAGTTCTGGGTCCCAACAACAAAGGAAGGTGAAGATAGAATTGATGACCACTCAGACTCATTTCTGACAACAAGGAAGAGTAAAGTTTCCATTTTTGCTTGTGTTATTGTATTTTGACAGTTGGATAATATTTCTTTTTGTTTGATCAGTTTATAGTTAATAAAAAAACCTCATGATTTTTCACAATTTATCACCATTAGAAGAACCCAGTGAGGAGTAAGGCATTAATTTGTTAGGAGAAAATACCTGGACTGATGATCTAACAGCATTGAAATAATTATATCTGGAAAGGGATTGACAGAATAAATGTATACATAATACCTCACATGCTCACTGTAAAACTAAAGTCTGTTTAGAGCCCTGCTTGAATTGTGTTGTGCACCTTTAAGAGGGCATGGGACAGTTGGAGTAGATAAACACAAAGTTTGAGAGAAGTGTCATGTGAGATATGTTGACTGGACAGAAATTAACTTAACTGTACCTATTCTAGCTGTAGGTATGAATATACTAATTTTTAGTTGCAAAGAATTGTTATGGCATATTAAAATACATGGTACAAAATATTGTTTCACAAATTACAAATGGGTTACTTTAAATAAACTGCATTTCAGGTTGTATTTATGTAAGATTATTATCTAACTGGTTCCAAATGTAAGTTATCTTGTCAGTATGCCGTGACAATGCAATATTGTTTGCTGGGAAATGACTACATGAGCAAAATATCTAATAGGGTTGACTATGTGGTTTGTGCTTTAAAAAGAGCAGGAGATTATATTGGCATGTACTTGAAAAATCAGCAGGAGCATTGTGGAATGTAGGAATATAAGGCAGAAAACAAACTTGAGTTAACTCAGTCTTAATTTAAAAATAGAACCACCATGTTAATGGGATATGGTTGATGCTGCAGAGGACCAGGAGTAGAAGGTAACAGGTAGGCTAGCTACAGTAGCTGTACCTAGATCAAATTGATTTTGCTAGTGCAAAAATAAGCCTTGCATAACCAAATACTGCAAACCTGCCAATGGTCAGCAAATGACGAATAGGAAACCTTAATTACATAACGCTGTCACGACGTACAGGTGACAAAATGACAACATAATTTAGTTACGTTGTCGCAACCAAAATAGGAACTTCAACTTTCCAGTTGCTGCAACGTCAGATAGTTACGTAACCGGTACGAAAACGGACCGACTCGCTACGTCGTGACAACGTAGTATTGTTTGCTGGGTCAAGACAAGGTGTTTCACGTAGAGAAAGTTCTGAAATAAAAGAAAATACAAGGAGAAACATTTACCCAGCTAACACATTATGTAACCATGACCAACCGTGACGTTGTGTATTGGTAATGTCATGACATTACCTTCTCAAAACGTTGTGGCAACGTTATCCGAAGGTAATTCCATGACCACATAATTGGTAATCTTCCTTACCTCCTCAGCACGTTGCAGGGGCGTAATTACACAACGTACTGACAAGGTAACTACTTACGTACCGGTTTGGTACCGATCCTACGCAACTCCAACGTTATCTGTAGGAAATTAATGACCACATAATTGGTCATCTTCCTTACCTGCTCAGGATGTAGCAGAAACGTAATTACAGGACGCACTGACAATGTAACAACTTTTGTACCAGTTTGGTAATGATCTTACATAACTACAACCGGGAAATATTAATTCCTATTTTTGTTGCTACAACGTACTTTGCTTACAATGTCATTACTGCCACCACATCGGAAACCACGTATTCCAAATATTTCAAAGTTCACCTGAAGATCTTTAGAGTCAGAAGAATTCCCCAATCACCGCAATTCAGACCAATTCAAATAGTTCTATATAATCTCCCACAGCACAGACGGAATGCGTACACAAATTGTAAACTGCACGCGCAGATGTGCCACAGCTCGAGCGTCCCGCCATTTCTTGTTCGTTATAGTTTGTACTCCTAAATAGTCGTCAGATGTTTACAGTATCTCAGCAGACATAACCAGTGGCTATATCACGTTTATTTTACTCCAGTTTAAGATAATTCTGATTTATGTTCTGATTTTGTCATGTCTGTGAGTTTTCACCAGTACTCTTCTGCTACTGTGGTTAGCCTACATTAGTAGTTATTGCTATTTAGAAATGTTATAATCATTGGTGTTAATCATACTTTCCTTTTCTAATCTAGCAATTTTCCAATTTAGTTATTTTCTAATTTAGTCGTGTAGCCTACAATATAGTACTGTAATATATCTAGCTAACTACTGCAGGTAGCGCATGTTTTCTTTTAAGGTATACCTGGCTAATTAGCTACTGCAGCTAGTAAACGGTACTGTACGACTACGTTAAGCAAACATCAGTTTAGTTCGTTAAGCCAACATCATTTCTGGACAAGGAATCTCAGGTAAGCGTATTTAACTTCTTTACAAAGCAGATAACTATCTGTCATATAGCTAAAATCGCTTTGGTAGTTCCCATCGAATTACAGTACTGTCTAGCAAGCCACCTAACGTTAGCTCAAACGTTAGCAAGCTACAGTACAGTACAGGAAGTCAGCTACTAACTAGCTTGGTTGGTAACTTTTTTCAAACATAGATGAACATCGAGCCACCTCACAAGTACTCAAATGTAAAGAATTTTACTATGAGTTCCACAAGTAATGATTCAACAAGATATTTGCCAAAATTGTAAAAGTGATATAAATAAATTATGAACGAATTGAATAAAATGGTTGACACTCTGTTTTATACTGTTTTTAAACTGGTTTTCATTGTCCATGTCCAGGTGCAGCAACGGATCCAACGGCAGAGGAAGGTGAAGATAGAATTGAAGACCACTCAGACTCATTTCTGACAACAAGGAAGAGTAAAGTGTCCGTCTTTGCTTGCGTGATTGTATTTTGTCAGTTGGATAATATGAATTGTTTGTTTTAATTTATTGTTCATTTTTCATGATTTCACAATTGTTCACCATTTGAAAAGAAAAGAACCCAATGAAGAGTAAAGCATTCATATTGGCTTGTGTTCTTATATTTTAATTATTTGTAAAATGGCCAGTTTGACAATATTTCTAAATTTGATGAGTTGATAGCTGGAACAAAAATGTCAATAATTGAAGAAGGATAGAACTCTACTAGCGGAAAAAATACTGTTTATCATGGCTATTGCTACTGAAGACCTACAGTTTCATTGGAGTTAACTAGATGAGATTTGCTACTTTAGCCTTCCTGATGGTCATGAAGTCCCACACAGTTCTGATTTTAATTTCTGTGCTGTTGACCAACTTGTGAGTGTGAGGTGGGTGATAAATAAAATATTTTTTAAATTACATAAATGTTCTGGTTTGTTTGTAAATTTATATACCTTTTTGCTACAAATGCGGCTCTTGTATATTACAGGATATGTCATGTAATTTGCTAGGAAAATGTCTGGACTGATGATCTAACAGCATTGCCATTATTATATCTGGGAAGGGGTTGATAAAATAAATATATAATATTTGTACATAATACCTCACTGTAAAACTAAACATTGGTGTAGAACCCTGCTGAAATGTGTTGTGCACATTTAAGATTTCATGGAACAGTTGGAGCAGGTAAACACAAGGTTGGAGAAAACTGTCAAGAAGTTGACTGGACAGAAATTAACTTAGCTGTACATTTTCTAGCTGTACGTATGAATATAAAAAAATGTAAGAGGAAAAGGGCAATGAATGGTCAACTGGATAGGATGTCTGGGATTCGCGATTACCAACCGACAACCTTAGAAATACCACGTTGCTACGACATGCTAGCGACCAACTGACAATGTCAATTAGTTACGTTGTAGCGACAACAAGAAAACTTTCACTTTTCCGGTTGTAACAACGTAGCTGACAACGTTGCTGCTACCTAATTTCGGTCGCCAGATAACGTCGTAACAATATAGTGACAACGGAAAATTGTTAGCTGGGTATTAGTTGGAAAACCTGTCCTGAAAATTATTGGATGCATAAAATCCCTGCTCAGCAAAAGTGTTGCTCACAAGTGATTTAGTAGACCATAACCCTTCTGCAAGCGTTGGAGAGAAAGGGTCACAAAGTCTCAAGGACGAAAGCACAGCTAGTCCACCAGCGGTTAATGTACCTGGGTCACTTATTGGAAGGGGGTGAGAAACATCTCTCTACAAACCGTGTATCTGCTATCTCTGCCTGCCCACAGCCCAGGACACAGAAGGAGTTGGCAACGTTCCTGGGAATGACGGGGTACTGCAGGATGTGGATCCCAGAGTATCCCATGTTGTCTGACACACTACGCGAACTGGCCGTCGATGACAGCAAGGCCTCGTCTGGCACGATGACGCTCTGAGTGCCTTCACTGAACAAAAACTGGCTCTACAGCAAGCTCCAGCCTTGGGTTTGCCAGACTACACCAAACCCTTTGACCTCTATGGAGCAGAAAAGAAGGGGTTTGCAAATGCAGTCCTGATCCAGAAACACCATGGGGCCAACCGTCCGATCGCATGGTACAGGCACAGACTCGACCCAGTGGAAAGGGGAATGCCCACCTGTGACCAGGGCCTGGCAGCAGCAGCATTCGCACTGAAGACTTCAGCAGGTCTGACCCAGGGAGGTCAGATCACCCTGCATGTTACCCACAACGTTGCGGCCTTACTCGAACCAAGAACACAGCACATGACAGCCCAGAGGCTATCCGGGCATGAGATTCTTTTGACAGCTCCGAATGTCACCATCAAACGATGCAACACGGTCAACCCAGCAGCCTGCGTGGCCACAGAAGAAGATGGAGGAGAACACCACTCTTGCCTTGACTACATTGCCGCAGAAACTAAACCCCGCCCTGACCTCCAGGATACTCCTCTCCCAGACGCCAAACTGGAGTTCTTTGTGGATGGTTCTTCAACAAGGATGGCCGATGGGTCTGGACTACAGTCAGGATATGCCGTCATTTCGATCGACAAGGGGGTCATTGAACAAGGTAGATTGCCTGCCGATTTCTCTGCTCAGAAAGCTGAACTTGTTGCACTAACTAGAGCTTGTGTTCTTGCTTCCCAGAAATCAGTGAACATCTATAGTGATTCCAGGTATGCCACCGGAGTAGCCAGTGAATTTGGCATCCTCTGGATGCGCAGGGGTTTTTAACCTCAACTGGTACACGTATCACTAACTCTTCACAGGTCAGCGATTTGCTCAGTGCTATTATGCAGCCCTCACAGCTAGCCATAATCAAATGCCCCGCGCATACAGGTGGTAACGACAGGGTGTCTGTAGGTAACTCCATGGCCGACAAAGCGGCAAAAGAGGCTGCGCAAATGACTTTAATTGCTGCCGTAACTCGTTCTGCTACTAAACGTCATTTTGTGTCCAGGTTACACTGCCGATCATATCCGTGAACTACAGACCTCTGTCGCCGAGGCTGAGAAACAAACATGGGTGACAGACGGCTGTGCAGCCGGCGCCGAATGCATCTTTAGACACCCGTCCGGTAGGCCTGCTGCACCTGCCTCACTTCTGCCCAGTCTTTCCCGAGTGGCACACGGTGTGTGCCACATGGGAAAAGGGGGAATGATAGCTAGCATAGGTAAACTTTGGTTTGCCCCGGGGCTCCGAAGAGCATGTGAGAAAATTTGCAGAGAATGCCCAATCTGTAAGGTACACAACATACAGAAAACAGGCCCTGTGAAGCAAGGTAAAGCACCCTTACCACACGGTCCATTTGTACACTTACAGATGGACTTCATAGACAGAGAGAGCTGGTGACAAACGCTATTGTTTGGTAATAGTTGACAAGTTTTCAAGTTGGGTAGAAGCTTTTCCTACACGAAACAATGATGCAAAGACTGTTGTGAAATGTCTAATGAGGGAGGTTATACCGAGGTTCGGTGTGCCAGAGATTCTCTCATCTGACCAAGGGACACATTTAAAAACAACCTGACAAAAGAACTGTGCCACGCACTAGGCATTCAACAGAAATTCTCATGTCCATGGCATCCACAAAGTGCGGAGATGGTCAAGAGAACAAACCAATCTCTGAAAAACAAACTGTCTAAATGCTGTGCACATACAGGAATGAAATGGGTAGAATGCCTACCTCTGGCACTAATGGCACTACGCTCCTCTCCTAGTCAATGGGCTGGGTACACTCCACATGAAATATTGACTGGCAGACCGATGAGGACTCCTTTGGAGCCTCCTCCGAACATTTACTTACAAATCATGACTGACTCACTTTTGGATTATGCCACAGAGATAACTAGAATTGTCGAGCGTATGCATTCACAGGTTAAGGAGGCACAAGGACCGTCTCCCCCGACGCTGCCGTGCCACAGATACCAACACGGCGACTGGGTCTACATCAAGATCTATAGGAGGAAATGGAAGGATCCACGATGGAGCGGCCCACACCAGGTCAACTCAGACAGCACTACGAGTCTCGGGGAAAGATACCTGGATCCATGTCAGCCACTGCCGACCAGACCACGACCCTCGAGCGCAGAAGGACATACATCAGGAGCACAGCCAGGGCTCAAAGAAGGGCAAAGCTGGAAAATCAACACAAGAGCAGGAAGAGCCGGTGACCTCCTCCTCTGCTGCCTCGGTATGATAGCTGCAATCCTGGTCAGCCTACTGGTGGGAATTCTGTGGAGTCTATAATCCACAGGGACTGCCAAAGGGGGGCCTGGAGAATTGACTCTGACAGCCAAACCGAACAATCAAAGAGACCAGAGGCCACCGCACGTAACTGCACTTACACTGCACCTCAACACTTCCACCACTCACCCACACACTCCAGCAATACATTTTAAGGAACACAAAGTCCAAAGGGGGAGGGATAGACATAGCAGGGACCTTAGCGGGAGGATACGGAAATGTGCAGGGTCAGAGGTACACCTGAATTGCAATAACATCCCAGGCATGAAGGCCGAGTATCTGACCCTGGGCATCCAGGGGTTTCCAACAGGGGGTGTGCCTCTTATGTCTCTTCCAATCTCTGACTGTGATACGTGTGCTTTATTGTTTCCCAATAGTACCCAGCCGGACAGTAAATGTGGGCCAAGTCCAATGGTGAAAGATAACATTGGATGCGAGGAGATATCCGCCCTGTGCTACTCTTGCAAAAGAAAAGCTGTCCCGGTAACTGTGACTGTCCCGAAACCTCTGATGTGGTGTATACACCGAGAAGGCGCAGGGTCAGTGCTCTTGGGACACTCACACTGTCACACGGTCATAGGTTTGGAAGCAGACTTTCCCACTTCCCCACCATTCACCAGATCAAATTCATCCTTAAGATGTGTAAAGGATGGAACAGCCACTTTACTTGCCCTACTATCTGTAGCCACTACCTGTGACATAGCTGCTTTAGAAGGTACTTATTGGGTGTGTGGTACCCAGGCTTATGATTTTCTACCTAATAACTGGGCTGGCACTTGTGGGTTGGCATACGTCATTCCGGCAATGCGAGTCTCGGATTCTTTCCCTGTTGTTGTCAATAGTAGCCAGCGGTCAACACGTGACCTATCCTGGTTGACCCATAAGCAGACTTGGGGTACTCGAACGATGGGCATGCTATTGTCCATGTACGGTGTGATGCAGTCCTTGGATCAGGTGCGTGATTTATCCTTAGAAGTAGAACATCTTGCTAATGTGACCGCTAGGGCCAGTAATCTGATCTCTGAGGAGCTGGGAGCTGTACGCTTGCTTGCTCTACAGAACAGGGCAGCCTTAGACTATTTATTGGCCTCCCAGGAAGGAACCTGTGCTCTGATAGGACAGGAATGCTGTACATTTATACCTAATTACAACTCCACTGTTTGTGACCTAGTTAATGAAATGATTCAAGTTTCCCACCAGGCCCACAATAATAACGCCAAAGGACCACTTTCCTGGATAGCTGGGCTGTGGGGTCAGTATTGCTGGATAGTCTTTGAATGGATTGGTATAGTCATCATAGTCATAGTGGCCATAGGCCTGTTAGTACTCTTCCTGCGTGCCAGTTGTCGAGTGGCCCTGAATGCATTGTGTTACAATAATAATCACTTTGGCATAGAGCTAAAAGACCTGCAATAGTTTAAGACATCCCAATGTTTAAAATTGACTTACTGATACTGATTTACTGATACTGATTAACTGATGCTCACATATACTGACTGCCTCACAAGTCCATGCTTAGGTAAATGACACACATAGTTAACCTGGAGTTGTCACAATGGTATATCAAACCCAGAAGGGGCCTTGGCCCAGTATGGCAAACCCGCAGGAGGACTACAATGATCGATGGATGACCCGAAGGATGGAACCCCGTGGAGGAAGATGAGGATCCACACTTAGTATAAATTGGACAATGATCTATTTAACCATAACAACTGTCTTGATTGTCAGTGTTTGATTCTGCTGTAACTTATTTAAAAGAAACTGTAGCCTCCTGATCCTTAAGACCAGGAAGTTTGACAATAAATAATGTATTTTATACTGGAATGAATTAATTTGTTTTATTATTCCTTTGGGGACAAAAGGGAGGAATTGTAGAAAATTAATTTATTGTCATTCTTATTTATTCATTATCTTAATAGAAGGTTTTTGTATTCTGTATGTTTGATCAATTACACATATACTGAAAGACTTTTCTCTCTCTCTCTGTCTCCAACTTATAAGGCCAGTATCTGTATTCAGGGTCAGTGATGAATGGAATGTCGGCTGCACAGGGCCTTGGCTCCTTTTTAGCAGTAAGAGAAACAGACCTCTGCCAGTGCCATAAAACCGCCATAAGAAACTGTTCTCTAGGAGGAAGCTCTTGAACAGCAGGGGGTTATTATTACTTACATCCTACAGGTGAACGGAGCTCTATTCCTTATTGGGAAGAGCGTAGTTAACTTAAGTCTCCATATAGTAACTGTCCAGATTGATATATCTCAGCCTTTGACCGGGTTGTCTGGGCAACCGACAGTCTATGATTCTTTGTGCCTCTTGGAGCCATCTGAGTGCAACCTTGCATTTTTAGACTACCCCATAGTGGCGACTATTCCTTGTATGTACATTCTGCAAATGCTAATTCCATCATCTGTACTGTTGGAAGAGAATATAAGCTTGAAACTTGAAATGCACAATCAGAACAATCTGTCATGACGTTACTCTGCTAGTCTCTGTACTCATTCTCTGTTGATGTTGTGACGGTTGTTCCCGTGGATCCACGTAATTAAACTTGAAATAACTGTTATACCAGACTCTGAGGAGTTTTTATTTTAATAAATCGCAAACATTTTCCATCCTCCACAAAACCTCCAATTTTTCTGACTCTGCCCTCCAGTCCATACCTGTCCACCTGTTCCTCAGCTTGGTCCTCCCTTTTGACTTCTTCCACTCTTCCGAAATCCCCAGTTCCTCAATATAGGATTTCAGACGCTCAACAGTTTCGTTATTCCTTTGTGGTTTTTTACGTTTCATACTTCGCCAAATGTTTTCAATGGGTGACAGTTCTGGACTGCAGGAAGGCCAGTTTAGGACCTGGGTCCTTTTACTACAGAACCATGCTGTTGTAATATGTGCAGAATGTGGTTTGGCATTGTCTTCCCTGTGCACCCTCATACCATCACGGAAGTTGGCTTTTGAACTGCCCACTGATAAGAAGCCGGATGGTCCTTCTCCTCTTTAGTCCGGAGGACACAGCATCCATGATTCTCAAAAATAATTTCAGATAACAGGACAGATCACTTTGCCGCAGTCCATTTTATCCCTGGTGTGGTGCTCTTATTTGTGTTATTCAGCCAACGATTGAGGTAGCCCTGACTTTAACCCTGGTGTGGTGCTCATATTTGTGTTGTTCAGCCAGTGATTGAGGTAGCCCTGACTTTAACCCTGGTGTGGTGTTCATATTTGTGTTATTCAGCCAGTGTTCATGGGTCTGATTAACCCGCTGCATTTTTGGGTTTTTAATTCAACACAATCAAACCATTTTAAAATACTGTTAAAATACTCAACAGATAATGTTAAAATACTCAACAGATGTTTATTTCATCCCAATTACAAGCAATATAAACAGCATATATGGTTAATATTTGCCCTTTACCTTTGTTAGATCACATATATGAATTAAAGTGCTACTCGTTTTTTGCTTGTTTTTTAATAAAATGTAATAAAAAAAGAAAATCAATTATAATCAAGGTATGAGTGGAAAAAAATTCAAGAAATTTACAAATGAAGCAAGGTTTTTCATAACTATTGATTTTATTTATTTGAACTTTATTAGAAATTTAACCCATTCAGGTCAGTTTACACAACACAAGCTGAACACATACAGTAACCATGTCAGTCTAGACAACACATCAGCCCCATTGAACACACTGCCTTTTCATACCAGCCTATACAACACATGAGGGGCAGAGTTTTACTGTGTGTGTGTTACATATGTACTTCTTGCACTTGATGCATGTATATTGTGTTTTTCTGTCCATCGTGAGTCCACACACTTCGCAGTGCTTCTTTTTGTTGTTGCTGGCCGCAACCTAGAATAATGAATAGATCAGGAATTTTACTAACACCTCTCTCTCTTGCAAGGCAGAGTGTCAGACATATACTGCAACAGCATCACACGCTTCAGGCTCTGCAGATTGTAGTTCTGTAGGTCAGGTGGATGGGGTACCAGCATTCTCCTCCTGAATCCTCCTCATGATGGCTACAGAGGCTGGGGTTCTTGGAACATGTTGTCTTCTCTGGATTTGAGGTCTCACCAGTGCCTTTCCCAGTTCCTCGAGAAAGAGACGTCTCCTCTGGGGCTTCCCTCTGTGCCACTCTGGGTTCAGTGCCATTCAGATGACAAAGGCGTTTTACACTGAGATGTCCATTATGTCAAAGAATATCACCAGTGGCCAGCGTAGGGTCCTCCTTTTGCAGCTGTAGGCAGTCACCAGCTTGTCCATGTTGTCCACCCCTTCTTTTGTGGCATTATAATCCATGATGATCTCTGGTTTTTGATGCTCCTGGCCACAGATTCTCCCATCCCTGTGCAGTGTACTCATGAGTACCACATTCTTGCCTTTCTATTTGCACATAGGATACCAGGGACGTGTCAGCCATGTACACAAACCTGGAAGACTTGACAAGCCTGTTCTTTGTGGTCAGCAGTTGGGGTGGGAGCTCAGACTTGTTTTTCCATATCGTTCCCACCATGGTCAGATTCCTCTTTAGGAGCTCCTGTCCCAGCTTATGCGAGGTAAAAAAATTGTCGCATGTGACGTTGTGTCCAAATGAGCCAAGGCCAATGAGTCTGAGTTTGAAAAAATAATTAATCTTATCATTTTTTTTTTGATAAAAAATTAAAACTGGTCCCACAGACCAAAACACCACACAAGGGTTAATCAAGTTGAATTTTTTTCAAAAGGAAACCTTTTGAAAGCCTTTTTGGTTTGTTGTGGAAAATTGTTCCCCTTTTTCCCACCAACATTTTCAAACAACTCAGGAGTTTGTGAATTCAATAGTAGACTTTATTTAAGGTAATAAAGCCGTGCTGATCTGCAGAGCAACCAACCCATGTTGGTCTGCAGAACAACCGACTTCCAAACCTCAGAAACACACTTTTATACAGTATGGTTATACAATGATAT
>JACXGI010018839.1:0-12750 GCA_016801175.1 Esox masquinongy | reverse complement strand
ATTGTAATAATTAATAAGTGCACGTGGGCTGAGTCCAGAGTCTAGTTAAACTTAGTCCTGGTCGGAAGCATGACCAGATGGACAAGGACAGGGACAACACGAGGAGGGGGAGGTGTCAGCACAGTGGCAGCTGAAATCAATGTCAGGTATCGTCTTGATCTGCAACACAACCAGGAGGACTTTGGACCGGGACAGCAACAGGTCTTTCAAGCCTGGTACTCCTCAGGTGTGGGCCAGGACCTCATGTCCTCCTAAGTTTAAAACGGCAGGAGACAGGAAAAATTTAGAAATGTCACTTTTTTTAAAAAGTGAAATGTATGTGCTAAACTAAGTGATGTATGAATGAACGAAGTGTCTGTCTATCAAAAAGGGTATGTATCTTAAGAATGTCTATGTCCATGTGGGGTAAAGCAAAAGAGTCTCTCTGGGAGAACCAAATGACTGGGTTTTTAAACCAGGGATGTGTGATGCGATTGGGTAATGGAAAAAGGAACAGGTTTTGCAATTAGGAGGGGTGTCCACCGATTGGTCCACCTCAGCAGTCAGGCGATGCACTCATGACTGCCAGGTGGGAAACACCAACGAGCACAATCAGGAACAAAGGACACCTGGGGAAACGGCAAGAGGGGAAAAACACAAATGCACATACAGGGTACCTGCATGCATAACACACTGTATATAAAAACCAAGAAAAATAATTATTTGCCCTATTTCTTGTGTTGCCAGAGGTTTACCCTGCCAGCCTCTTGTGCACCCACTGAGAGTGTCTTTAGTCATGTGGACATTGTTATGAGGACTCACATATCAAGGATCATCAGCACAATCTTATCATGTTTAGATTTTTGGGACTGAGACCAATTTAGGTCTTATTCAGACTAGACTTCTGCCATTGGGCTTGTGACAAATAGGGACACGACTCGGACATAGCTAGGCCTATAGTAACTCCTGACTCGACTTGCGCGGAGAGGACTTGGGACTCAACTGGGCCTCGAGACTAGTGACTCAACTACAACACTGTTTAGCAGATATACATCCAGAGTAACATACAGAACTGGCACCCCTTAGGAATCAAACCCAAAACCCTGGAGATACAAGGTCTGGGTGACCACATTTTCAAACCCTCAAACCGGGACCTTTGTGAACCGCACATTCATGCACGTGCACATGTACGCGGTTATGCACGCATGTTGGTCGTCGTGCGTGCTTGTGGTTGGTGGAGCGGGGTGTGGTGGCTTTGAGCTTTGATGAGAAATGTTGCTTTGCGATGCAGTTCTACGCAGTTGTTTGTTTGCTCTCCGACTTGAATGTGGAAACATTACAGTATTATTATTATTTTAATTGTGGTGAAAACTGTGACATTTTAGTGTCTTATAGATATGTTTTGGGATCCGGGACAAAATCCCAGGCAAACCAGGATGTCTGGTCACATTAGGTTACTTTTTATTTTGAGTCCCAATTTCCATCTGTAGATGATTTATAGATAGTTATACTATCAACAAACATTCAAGAAAATCTCTGATGATATGCAACCGCGTGCTAAGGTTAAGAATAGGGTTAGTTTGAGAAGGTTAGGGGTTAAGAGTTCAAGTTGGTGACAGGATAATGCTCAAGAATAGGGTTTGAGTTGGTAGATAATTAGTGGAAATGTTTTCGAGAGTCACTAGATACTCTGTAGAGCATCTAGAGACACTTTTGGGACACTCAATATCAAGTGTAACCCAAGTGTAACCCAAGTGTTATCCAAGTGTTATCCAAGTGGGTAACACTTCATTTTAAGGTGTCTTTATTACAGTGTACTTACACATGTAATTACACTGTAACAAGTATTGTAACTGAGGGTAACAACCCATTGTGACAGTGTAACTGGTTGTTATTAAGGTATGTAATTAAACCTGTGTAACAATAAATGCTTGTTACCATGCTTGTTACAAATATGCACATTTCCAATAAATCACCTTTTTGGTGTTTTTTTTAAATTTCATCTTAATTTGGTGCATTATCATCACGGGAAAAAGATTTGCCCAGGGGTGAAAGAGGAAAGCCCACGCTCAATAGCCTATTTACTTACCCATCAACCTGCACTCCAAATATCCCTGGTCAACGTTGCTGCCAGTACTTCCTTCAGAAATAGGAGTTTGCATGAAATGAATGATAGGTAAACATCATTAACCCTATTTAAAGCATAGTAATGTTGGCGGAATATTTGACAAAGTATAAATTATGTACCAACTGTTGTTTGAATAATTGGGAAGATGAATAAGGGTTCATCATGTGTTCATTATGTGTACAGACATAATATAAACATCCAGGTTTTTTACCAGATGTTCGAGTTGAAAACTAAGAATCAGAATGTGCAATCAACAACTAATAACGACATGATATAGGATTTCAGTTAAAAGATGGGTGAAAACGGTGATGGCCTTGCAAATTCAATCAGTTTTACACACTGAGTGTCATAACATTTCATGTTTTAACTGAAATGACCAGGAAACAATGTTTTAACCAGTTTGTGCCCACTGGGGAGCAGCTGGGGAGTAGCTGAATATATCAAAATAAATATATATATATCACTAAGGTTACGTTCCCTTTCACTCATTTCCTCAGCTGTCCCCCGGTAACCTTCTAAGTGGTAAACCTTCCAAACCACTCTCAATTACCCCTCACTACATGTTGTGAAAAAAGTAGGTTCCCCTATGTTGTTGATGTTTTGCAAATTCAATCAATTCCCCATGTTAGATGAATGTCACCTTTTGTCATATTGTAGTTAAAATGATGCAGAAACAACATTAATTTAACCAGTTTTTTCCCACTGGGGAGAAGGGGGCAAAGAAAATCAATAAAAATCTAGTCTGGGTATTGAGCAAAATACAAAATAAATCTAAATTCTCTTCAACTATGCTAAGAATCTTAAAAATAAGTCATATTTTACTGCTCTGATCCTGTGTTCAATTATTAAGGTCAATCTTTTCTTTTAAACAATATGGGAAGTTTTTCAATCAACCTCACCCCTAAGCTTCCTAAAACGTCAGTAAATGTATTAAGGGTGTACACAGTGGGGGAGACAGTTTGACACGTAGTTGGGAGGTTGAATGGGAGCCCATCAGGAGCAGAGCAGAATGAACACAAATAAACCCTTTCTACTCTACTAAGATAAATAGAAGAAAATCTTGCTCAACATCTTTAAAATAAATTCTACAGTATTTTAAAGTATTGCATATATTGTCCCTGTGTGTTTGTAAATGTAGTTCCATCTTTCACCTAAAACATACTGATACAACATGAATAACATGGTATATAAAAAATTGATAGATTAATCTCAATATAGTACTGAAATTTACAACAATGGCAGCTTTCTATCCCTGATGTTTTAGTAGCTCTGCAGCTGTGGATTCAGAGCAGTTCCTCTTTAACTGAGGGAGGTTTTTGTACGGCGCTCTAACACTGTGTGAACGGGTAGCTGTAACCCTGCTGACAGTAATAATCTCCTGCATCTTCACCCTGGATTCCACTGATGGTCAGAGTGTATTGAGAACCAGATCCACTCCCACTGAAACGATCTGGAATCCCTGACTGACGGCTTGTAGCATAATAAACTAGAAGTTTAGGAGCTTCTCCAGGTTTTTGCAGGTACCAGTTGAGATAAGAACTCACACTTGTACTGGTTGAACAGCTGATGGACACAGTCTCTCTTGGACTAACAGACCGAGATTTAGGAGACTGGGTCAGGATTATATCTGCTGAAGATTCTGAAAAATAAAATACATATGAAAACACTGGTAAGTTTGGTTATCAAATGATTAAATATCTACCAAAGCATCTGATGTCAAAATGTAATCACAGATAATCCAAATACATATTATCATTAACAATGTGTCTGGTTGAACCAAGTCCCATGATGAATGAATCTAAGTTGGTCAAAGTGTCTCTTACCCTGAACAAGGAGCCCCAGGGTCCCCAGTAGAATCAGTGACATCATCATCATTGGACTGTGTGTCAGTGTCTCTGAAAGGACTGAACAGTCACTGATCAACACTGGACTCTTTAAGTGTGTGGAGCAGTGAGACATGACAGATATGCAAAACATATTTACATAGAGTGAAAACAGCAGTGATAAACTGACAACCCCTAACAGAACTAAATAAGAAAACTGACTTATTGATTGGCCTAATTCATTTGACTAGAATAGTATAATAATCAGGGGCGTTTCTGGCCAAACTGGCACCCTAGGCGTATACTCAACTGTAGGATCTTAATTTTACTACTATTTTGCTGCTCAATATGTCACTGCACCAAAAGAAAGGTAGATGTGTTTTATGATTTACATACATTTCCTGCAAACCCATTGATACGGTTAAATACTGGCAGGCTAATTGTCTGACCTCTGAAAATTTTTACCGTAGATTGTGAATAAAGTGTAGCAGAATGTCAAAAATATATAAATACCAACAATAATTCCCTAGCCTATATCTTGTGGTCAGAGATGTGCTGTCCATGCCAGCCTCCTGTGTAACCATTGAGAGGGTCTTTAGTCATGGGGGAATCGTTAAGAGGACTCACACATCAAGGTCACATATCATAATTGTGTTTATTTTAATAGCTTTTCTATCAAACTTGCAAACCAAAACATCTTAATCCAGATACTATTGTTCTTCTTAGAACATAATGTAAATTATTTTACTTCATGTTACATAACATGAACAAAAACATATTACTCAAAGGATCAGTATGTACATTATTTTCTCTGTGTGAAAACTTGTTTAATTACAAAATCAGCAGCAAACATCCAAACCATCGAATCCAGCAAGCTGAAGTATGTTTTATAATGGACAGGCAGTGAATATTTGGATTCTCTAAACATGGAAATTCACAGGAGAAACCAAATATATTCACAGAATGTCCATTACCAAACTTACTTGCAAGTAAAGCAATGGCAATGTGCAATGAAAAAACGTTCTCAGACCCAGTAACTAGACTTCTGCCATTGGGCTAGTGACAAATGGGGACACGACTCGGAAATAACTATAGTAACTCGTGATGCAACTTGAGCGCAGAGGACTTGGGACTCAACCGGTCCTTGAGACTTAATAATTCAACTACAGCACGGTTCCAGACCAACCTACAGAACTGGCCCATCATGGGAATCAAACCTTGCTAAGGTTATGGCCAAGGTTAGGTTTAGAAGGTTTAGGGTAAGAGTTAAAAATGTTAGTGATAGGATAATTGTTACGCATGCAGGTACCCTGTATGTGTTTTTGTGTTTTACCCCTCCTTCTGCCCTAAACACAGGTATCCCTTATGTTCCTGATTGTTGTCATTGGTGTTTCCCACCTGGCAGTCATCAGGGCATCTTCTGACTACTGAGGTGGACCAATCAGTGGACACTCTTACTGATTGCACCACCTGTTCATTTTATCCATTACCCAATCACATCACACATCCCTGGTTTAAAAACCCAGTCAGTTGTTTCTCCCCTGAGACTCTATTTTGCTTTATCCCACATGCAGTTAGATAGACACAAACTCTTGGCACGTATCCTTTTGACAGACAGACACTCCTTTCTTCATTCATACCCCACATAGTTTTAGCGCATACATCTCACTTTGTCCTGTTTCATGTGAGTATGTATTGCTGTGGTGTTTTGTTTGCTGTTGTCTAGTCAATTGTTTGCTGTTTAGTCTCTGTTTAACATGTGTTTTGTTTGTACCTGGGAAAAAGGGATTCTTAGCAAGTTGCCCTTGGGTATACACAACCCGTAGGAAAACTTTGTCTAAAAACACTAGTTAGAACTGAGCAGACCACCCACTGTATTTTTGTATAGGTTAATAGTGAGCTAAGCAGTTCTTGAGGCAGGCAAGTTTAGTTTAGGGGTTTTTGACTTTATTTCATTCCTTGGGTCTAGCTCAGCCCCTTTCCCCAAACCATTTACTGTGTGTTTATAATAAACGTTTTATGTTTGACGGTAGCTTTGGTTGTCTGTGTCTTTTGTTCTCACTGTTCCTTTACACTACTACACTTTGCATGGGTTTTATGTTACGGGTGTCTTTACCATCCAAGTGGAATGTGCAGATGTGCAATGAAGGCAAATAGAGAAGGGCAGAAAATTTACAAATAATTGAGTCGAGCCGGTACCATGCAGTTGAAAAGCGCCCTGATTGACCGACTGGCCCTTGTTAAATGGCGTAGTGTTTAGAGATGCAGACCTGCAAACTATAGGTCCCGCGTTCTAATCTCCTCACAGTTGAGACAAAGTAGGCATTAGGATTTGATCCGGAAGATAAAAACTTCGCTGGCTATAACCTTCAGTATCTATGTTATAGTAAGCCTAAAATAAAACTGTTTACGGTTATATTATGACTGTTTCTGGTGGATTTGCGAAGTATGTATCCGTGCATGCTTTTTGGGTCAGGATAGACAAAAACATAGCTGGCTACAACATTCAGTAGCTATGTTATAGTAAGCCAAAAAAAACTGTTTACGGTTATACAGAATTGCCATTCACCAATGAAAGAAAAACAAATGTTTTCGTGTCATGAAATGAAATAGCTTTGGCATGGAAAAGTTCATCAGCCTCGCTAGCAATTGCTCAATTCTTATGACTATTCCTAGGAAGTTAGTAGATACTGGTAAGCATATTACTGGCTAATAAGCTGTTAAAATGGTCGGTGGCATAAGCTAAACAGTTCATAGATATTTGTGGGGGAGGTAAACTTAATAAGAAACGTTAATCAGTTTAACACAATGCTCAATGGTGTCTAGCGACTGGTCAAACATGCATCACCATGCCTTCTTGGATATAGACAGTGCCTCTCATGTAGGGGACTCGAGTTCGAATCCAGTGAGGGCATCGATATTTAGCAATTTTAATTGTGGGCCGCAATAAAAACATTTACGGTAATACTGCAATTATTTCTTGTGGATTTTCGAGGTACCCATCCGGGCATGCTTTCTGGGTCTGGATATACTAAAACTAAAAGCTGGCTACAACATTCAGTAGCTACGTTATAGTAAGCCTAAACTAAAACTGTTAATGGTTATACGGTATTGTGACTGTTTCTGGTGGATTCCACAATTCTCTTGTCTTTTAACTTGATGAAAAAGTTAGTTATCGTCACCTTTATTGATAATTATTGTATCAATGTCATTCACGAATGAAAGAAAAATGTACGTTATGGTGCCATGAAATGAAATAGCTTTGGCATGGAAAAGTTCATCTTCAGTCTCGCTAGCAATTGCTCAATTCATATGACTATTCCTAAGAAGTTAGCAGATACTTGTAAGCCTATTACTGGCTAATAAGCTGTTAAAACGTCCAGTGGCAAAAGTAATACAGTTCTTAGACGCTATTTGTGGTGGAGGAAAACTTAAGAGACGTTAGTCAGTTTAACACAATGCTCAATGGTGTCTAGCAAGAGGTAACTCTCGCTTTGCCATAGTGTAGTGGTTAAAGCTAGTGCCTCTCATGTGGGAGACCTGTGTTCAAATCCAGTGAGGGCAAAAATATTTACACATTATAATTGCTGGGCTCGCTGAACAAGGCTTGCCTGGTTCCTTTTCTGGTTTCTCCAGATGGTAGAGTTGATAACTAACAAACTCAACGTAGAATCAACAACAAACAACATCATGACATTGGATTTCAGCTAAAAGTTGTGTGAGAACAGTGATGACTTAAGCAATCCAATCAGTTTTAGTCACTGACTGTCATAACATTTCATTTTTAACAGAAATGAACAGGAAACTTTAAAACTTGATTCAACCAGTTTGTGCCCACGAGAATCAGCTGGGGAGTAGCTGAAAAGATCAAAATAAATATGTTACAGGTCTGAATCCTGTGGTGGTTCCAGTGGGTTTGTGTGTTCTGTCATTTGCTAAATTAATAAAATATAAAGAAAATGTTGAATTGTAAACTTTAGATAGATTATTGTGTTGTATTGCATTGTATTCTGGTAAAGTAACATTCCTTTTTGTAATGTATTTTTTTATCATTGCAGCTGTGGATTCAGAGCAGTTCCTCTTTAACTGAGGGAGGTTTTTGTACGGCGCTCTAACACTGTGTGAACGGGTTGCTGTAACCCTGCTGACAGTAATAATCTCCTGCATCTTCACCCTGGATTCCACTGATGGTCAGAGTGTATTGAGAACCAGATCCACTCCCACTGAAACGATCTGGAATCCCTGACTGACGGCTTGTAGCATAATAAACTAGAAGTTTAGGAGCTTGTCCAGGTTTTTGCAGGTACCAGTTGAGATAAGAACTCACACTTGTACTGGTTGAACAGCTGATGGACACAGTCTCTCTTGGACTAACAGACCGAGATTTAGGAGACTGGGTTAGGATTATATCTGCTGAAGATTCTGAAAAATTAAATACATATGAAAACACTGGTAAGTTTGGTTATCAAATGATTAAATATCTACCAAAGCATCTGATGTCAAAATGTAAACACCTATAATCCAAATACATATAATCATTAACAATGTGTCTGTGTGAACCAAGTCCCATGATGAATGAATCTAAGTAGGTCAAAGTGTCTCTTACCCTGAACAAGGAGCCCCAGGGTCCCCAGTAGAATCAGTGACATCATCATCATTGTACTGTGTGTCAGTGTCTCTGAAAGGACTGAACAGTCACTGATCAACACTGGACTCTTTAAGTGTGTGGAGCAGTGAGACATGACAGATATGCAAAACATATTTACATAGAGTGAAGACAGCAGTGATAAACTGACAACCCCTAACAGAACTAAATAACAAAATCAACTTGTAATAAAGTACGGATTTCAATTAGTTCAGTTGATTAGAATAATATAATAATAATAACCCACATGAAGTCATCTTTCAGTTCCTATTAATGAGTTGTACAACAACAGTGAGGTGTTTTAGTACAGGTAGTGATGACAATTTCCAAACTACTGCCCTTCAGGACCAAGAATGATGAAGACTAGAGACCAGTTTGGGAGGAGGGTGATGAATCAGGACACAATCCTACTCCTTAATCATGATCCAAATTATGGATTTATACAATCCCTCATTGGGGCTTCATGTGAGGAATATTAGTTAATTTGCCACGTCCTGCTCCGTGGGCGGAGCCTCCACCTGTCCCGGCGCCACGTCCGGCTCCGGGGGCGGAACTTACCCAAGACCAGGCGTTGGCATCCCGCCCCTTCCCCACCCCTCAGGTGCTCCTGGTAGGCTGTGCCTTGGCGGGGGGGGGGGGGGGGGGGGGGGGGTCCTGACAGGTTCTGGCTGGGGTGCCTCTTGGCATCTCTGCACTTATGTTTAATTATCCCCAATCAAAGGCAGCTGCTCCCTGTTGCCTCTGGTTGGGGATCCTATTGAAGTTGCTTTAGCTTAGCTTTCAGTTGTCAGCCATTGTTTTGAGTCAGTTGTTTGTGTTGCTGATCTTTAGTTCACGGTCATTCATCATACGGACATGCTCCAAACCCTCTGTCTATTTCTTTAATCCCTTTTGTACTGTAGGTGTCTGCTCTGGAGACCGAAACAAACACACACACACACAAAACATGTTACATTTTATATTCATACAATACTAGTCAAAAGTATGGAAACACTTGAATTGCTGTGTCCAAACTTATGGGTAAGTGTGTCCAAACTTTTGACTGGCAGTACATCTCCTTTCCCATTTTTCCTTTCATGTAGCTCAGAACCGCGACAACGTGAACCCTTCTGAAAGGTTATTTTATTTATTTTCATTTAAACGTTATTTTAACAGGGAAAACAGACTGCTACCTGGATCTCTTTTGAGGCTGTGCCCTGTGAAGACATGTTTATATGCACAGTTAGGCACACAAACAAAATAAAAACATTTCAAAACATAGAAAAAAGAGACATACAATTCAACAAAAACAATCAAAGACAACATCATATTGATCTTCCATTAGATTTTTAAAATGGGCAAGGAACACCAGAGTGTTTAACTTAAGTTTGGTCTGGAGTTTGTTCCATAGATAAGGAGCGAAGTAATTGGAAGCAGTGTTACCCAGCTCTGTGGAGACTGCTGGAGTCTTTAATGTAATCCACTTCTGTGATCTGGTTTTGAAATTTGTTAGTCTAGTAGAAATTAAAGATGAAACATATGGAGGTAATTTTAAAAGTAGTGATTTGTAAATAAACAAGAGGGCATGTTGCTCACGCCTCACAGAATGAAAGGCCCAACCCACATGTTGGTATAAAATACAGTGATGCGTTCTGTAACTATCACTGGTGATAAACCTGAGTGCACAATGGTAAATAGCATGCATTTGTTTTAATGTGTTTGCTGAAGCATGCAAATAGATTATATCAGCATAATCTAAGACGGACATAAAAGTAGCCTGAACAAGTTTTCTTTTATTAGCAGAGGACAGACAAGCCCTGTTTCTATAAAGAAACCCTAGCTTGAATTTTTACTTTTTTCCCAGTAAAGAGAAAACCTATCATCTAACCATAAGTGTTTATATGCAGAGACCTGTTTGATTTGCATATCATCCAAGCTAGTGAGTACAAATGTGTTTCTAATTGAGCATTTGGACCTAGAAAAAAACATAAAATTTGTTTTCTTTGCATATAAAACAAGTTTAAGCTGTAAAAGAGATCTCTGTACAATTTTAAAATCAGACTCCAACATCCCTAATGCTTGATCAGCTGAAGGAGCAATGGAGTACATCACTGTGTCATCTGCATAAAAAAGAAAATTGCAATTTTTGATATCATCACCAATATTACTTATATAGAGTGAGAACAAGAGCAGGACAATTATTGAACCCTGTGGAACCCCTTTGAGTATCTCTAAGGGCTCGGACCCCGTCGACCATGTTGTCCTGAGTTCTATCTTTAAGATAGTCATAAAATCATCGGCCGGCATCAGTGTCCAGTCCTATAGATGATACTTTACTCAAAAGGATAGCATGATCTACAGAGTCAGAAGCTTTTGACAGGTCTACGAACAACACAGCACAGTACTTTCTATCTTATAAGGCATTAGCAATATCATTTACAACATGCGTGGAGGCCGTAGTGGTGCTGTGTTTAGGTCTAAAACCAGGCTGATTAATGTTAACAATACTATGAGCAGAAAGAAAAGACTGTAACTGCTTGTTGACTAAAGACTAGAGATGGGTCAATAATTATCCAAGTCACTACTGTCACCTCCCTTATGTAATGGCAGAACAAGAGCTGCTTTAACACCTTGGGGATATTTCCTGTACTTAAGTTGAACATGTGTGTCACTGAACCAGCAATGAAGGGTGCAGCACACTGTAATAAGTACGGGTCTAAGTTGTCGGTGCCTAAGGATGTTTTAGTATCTGTGGTACGCAGGGCTGCTAGGACCTCTGCTTCTGTGAATAGCTGGAAACTAAAAACAGAATTATTACTCTCCAGGGAATCTAAAGGTTCAGAAGACGAGATATCAGCTGATTCTTTAGCAGGAAAAGCCTGGTATTTCTAATACAAGCAATAGGGCAATGATCACTGATAACATTTGCAAAAACCCCACTGGCTGTGTATTTATTGGGGTATTTGTTAGAATAATGTCTAAATGAGTAGATCTTTCAGGGTTATTAACGTTAGGACGGGTTGGATTAGTTATCAGATGTGTTAGATTAAGCTCAATACTAATGTCTTTTCATTTATTCAGATACTAGTAAAAGCCAGTCCAGGTTAAAGTCTCCCCAAATCAGTAATTCAGAGTTTGCATAATTAGAATGCAGAAATGCTTGTTTTAGGACCCAAGAAACAAACAGTTTTGTTGGCAGACCTTACAGTGAACCTCGACGGCTGTATGGTCGTATCCCAAAAAACTGTGAGAAACCTCGGCGTTACCCTCAACCCTGACCTCTCCTTTGATCAAGGACATAGGAGTGACTCCGATATTAGGGGGGGATACATTTGGTCACAGTGGGAATGTTAATGTATTCACCAAAATGTCTATTTAATATGTAGTTCTCTGTGTTTTTACACTTCTAGAATCCACTTCTTGTTCGATTCTCTTTGTCCATGACTGCGTTAGATATAGACACGCTCTGGTTAAAAATGGCGTTGGCCATTATTGACCAGTGAAGTGCGAAAAGACTACCTCGCTCGGAGGTAGTCTGGTTGAAAATACTGGGGGTGATAATTGTTTCCACAATGCTGGTTCGCAATACTTATTATGTCTGGAAAGGTTCTAGCAAATAGATAGTTACCCCAAACAATGTTGTCTTTCTGTACCGATCCCTTGTGGGTGTTGATAGGACTCAAGTGTTCAGTGTGAAAATTCCAGTTTGACTTTAAGAAAGTAGTGATTTCTGAACATGCAATAACTAGCATTGGTAAAATATACTGTGTGTGATTTTTTGCATGTTGGGACTTTTCAGCTGGGAAGTCATTTCAGATAGAAAATAATGTAACCAGAGTGCATCTTTTAAAATGACTAATACTACAATGATGTTGGTGACATCTCAGTCAGGCATGTTAGTCCAGCTTTACGTTTTCCAATCTGTTCCTATAGACCACCTTGAATTAATATTTCTCCCTATCTTACCTGAAGGGTTTGTGGCCTCTCTCTCCCTCGCTGTTCCTACCTTTCTGACCAGTGTTATTGTTATGACAGCCTCTCTTCTGCATGAAGTAAACACATACAGTATCTATAGCTATGAAAATGTATTGACGTTTATACATGTTGTGCTTACTGTGAAAACAAAACATGTAGCTACACTAATCCACTTTGCCAACGTACCCACACTGCTCATCATGAAAGAATGAATGAGAATG
>JACXGI010018837.1:0-12770 GCA_016801175.1 Esox masquinongy | reverse complement strand
TTTAAAGGCCTTTGGAGGTGTTTTGAGTTAATTAGCTGATTAGAGTGTGGCACCAGGTGTCTTCAATATTGAACCTTTTCACAATATTCTAATTTTCTGAGATACTGAATTTGGGGTTTTCATTAGTTGTCAGTTATAATCATCAAAATTAAAAGAAATAAACACTTGAAATATATCAGTCTGTGTGGAATGAATGTATTCATTATACAAGTTTCACTTTTTGAATGGAATTACTGAAATAAATCAACTTTTTGATGATATTCTAATTGTATGACCAGCACCTGTATATGCCATTTTGTCTGCAGGTTTGTTTCTGGTGTCACTGTTCATGCTGGTGGCACCAGTGACAATCAATAACACTACTAACGTTTTTGTCAATGTAAGGTTTTATAAGAGCCTCAACAATTATTATGATAAAAACTTATTAGCATTTTTATTACTGTTTCAATATCGTAATACATAAAATGTATTACTGTGTCAATATTGTACCATTTGACTTTCCTTTTAATAGATATGGCAACATTAAGTTCTTAAGTTCTGAAAAGCAGACTTTACAGACAGCACTGGAATCCTGAACCTGACCACAGAACAGCCTGGTATTTTATTTTAAAACCCTCGAAAATTAACTAATGAATGGTGACATTTGTTTTATATTAGGAATGATTTGTAAGAAAAATGAAAAACTAAAGAGACAGGTTAATACAACTGCATACATTAGGAAAAGGGTAGAAAGAAATATCCTAGTGTTTGGATATGCCAGTAAGGACAGTTGGATCAATAATCAGGAAGTTGCATCAACCCCCCCTTGCAATGCTAAGAAAAGTCTTTCTCACAAAATTCAGCGCTCAAAGGACTTGTGAGAGAAGACCCAGTGAGACTAAAAGAACATGTCACTCGAAAAGTACATTCTGACAACATAAGAGAGACAGCTTTGATGTAGTAAATTGTGATCAGATTAAATCAAGATAGTACTTATTGACCAAAACTCAAGCAAGATGAGTGGTGCAAATCTAACACTGCCAATGCCTCAAGACAAACCATCCCTACAGTGAAGTATGGTGTTAGCAGCATCGTGCTGTGGGGATGCTTTACGTTAGTAGGGACTGGGCATCTTGAAAAAATTGAATGAAAAATGGTTTGAGTAAAATGCAAGGAAATTCTGCTGGTGAAAATCAACAATCATAAGTTTGGCCAAAGCAACACTGGAGAGGCTCTACAACAGAAAGGTGAATGTCCTGCAATGGCCCAGTTAAAGTCTTCATCTCAAACCCAAGATTTACTATTGAAAATTTAAGTACACAAGCATCATCCAAACAACGTGGAGGAAATCTGACCAGAAAAATTGTCCAAAACCATTCTGCAAAGCAGGCGCATATTTATTAAACGACTTAAAGCTGTTTTGGCAGCATAAGGTGGCTTTATTAAATATTACTGCGTAGGGGTTGAACTTTTGCAAGCAACATATTACAATTTTAGTTTTTCTTAAAAATATTTCCAAACATAAAACACATCACCTCACTAATGTATTTTGAATGTCATTGTATTAAAATAAAACAACCAACAGGTAACATTCCAATTCACTTGTCTGGGGTCTGAATACTTTTGCAATGCTCTGCTGCTCCCAATTTAAAAACTTTGGGAGTATTCCTCAAACCTGGTGGCACCACAAAATAATGTAATTTGAAATTGTTGAGATACATGCCTATTTAGCTTATATGAATTGTAGATATTTTGAAGCACATGCTCTCCTCTACAAAGTCATTTCCATATATGTCATTGAGTTTGTGGTCTTTTAACTTTCGACTCTATTCCTAATTCAGATGCTTCACATTGAAAATTGTACAATGCCTACAGTGGATATAAAAAGTCTACACACCCCTGTGAAAATGCCAGGTTTTTGTGATGTAAAAGAATGAGACAAAGATAAATCATGTCAGAACTTTTTCCACTTTTAATATGACCTATAATGTGTACAATTCAATTGAAAAACAAAATGAAATCTTTGAGGTGGAAAAATGAAAAATAAAAACCTTACAATAACCTGGTCGTATAAGTGTGCACACCCTCTTATAACTGGGTATGTGGCTGTGTTCAGAATTAACCAATCACATTCAAACTCATGTTAAATAGAAGTCACTACACACCTGCCATCATTTAAAGTGACTCTGATTAATCACAAATAAAGTTCAGCTGTTCTAGTAGGATTTTCCTGATATTTTCTTAGTTGCATCTCAGAGCAAAAGCCATGGTCCGCAGAGAGCTTCCAAAGCATCAGTGGGATCTCATTGTTGAAAGATATCAGTCAGGAGAAGGGTACAAAATAATTTCCAAAGCATTAGATATACCATGGAACACAGTGAAGACAGTCATCATCAAGTGGAGAAAATATGGCACAACAGAGACATTACCAAGAACTGGACGTCCCTCCAAAATTGATGAAAAAACAAGAAGAAAACTGAAGCACACAGCAGAAATTTTTGGCTGTGTGCTACATGTGACAACAATATAAATATGAATGGGCTATGGGGTAGGGTGGCAAGACGGAAGCCTTTTCTTACAAAGAAAAACATCCAAGCCCGGCTGAAAATGTTCTATGGTCTGATGAAACCAAGGTTGAACTTTTTGGCCATAATTCCAAAAGGTATGTTTGGCGCAAAATCAACACTTCACATTACCCAAAGAACACCATACCCACATTGAAGCATGGTGGTGGCAGCATCATGCTTTGGGGCTGTTTTTCTTCAGCTGGAACCGGGGCCTTAGTCAAGGTGGAGGGAATTATGAACAGTTCCAAATACTAGGCAATTTTGGCACAAAATCTTCAGGCGTCCGTTAGAAAGCTGAAGATGAAGAGGAAGTTTACCTTTCAGCATGACAACGACCCAAAGCACACATCCAGATCCACAAAAGCATGGCTTCACCAGAAGAAGATTAACATTTTGGAATGGTCCAGCCAGAGCTCACACCTGAATCCAATTGAACATCTGTGGGGTGATCTGAAGAGGGCTGTGCACAGGAGATGTCCTCGCAATCTGACAGATTTGGAGCGCTTTTGCAAAGAAGGCAAATGTGGGCAAATATTGCCATGTCAAGATGTGCCATGCTAATAGACTCCTACCCAAAAAGACTGCTGTAATAAAATCAAAAGGTGCTTCAACAAAGTATTAGTTTAAGGGCGTGCACACTTATGCAACCAGGTTATAGTGAATTTTTTATTTTTTATTTTTCCCCCTCAAAGATTTCAGTTTGTTTTTCAGTTGAATTGTTCACGTTATAGGTCACATTAAAGGTGGAAAAAGTTCTGACATGGTTTATCTTTGTCTCATTCTTTTGCATCACAAGAACTAAGCATTTTAACAGGGGTGTGTAGACTTTTTATATCCACTGTATTTAAATTTTTTTTAATCATTGATCCCCTCGGACCTGTTGATAGAAGTTAACCTGGATTCTGCCTATTGGATAGGATTAAGTCTAAATAAATGGAATTAATACAACAGACAAATCATGTTTGATGTTTTTAATGATTGTGGATACATGTGGAAAACTGCACTGTAACATTTTAACGTACAATACTTACAACAGTGCTAGATTTTTAATAATAATTTAAACCAAAAATAGCATCAGCACTAATAATCTTAGAATATTTTCATAAATACTTATGCAGTGTGTGTTATCGCAACCAGTGACTCAACAAACGTCATTCACTTCTGTAAATGTATATTTCATTCTTGCAAATATTTAGAGTGGTCACAAGCAACTACGCCGGTTGAGCAATTCAGTCTTCCGATTCTTACTTGTGACAGCCAGCTGACTTTCAGTAGTGATTGCGGAGGTAACACGCGATGACCAAAATGCTGAACAATCAAGTCTATCTAATGTTTAACTTCTGATTACATTATTATTACATTATTGTGTAAATGGGTTTCGCTTTTGACACTTGGATGGATGGATGACCGTGCATTTCCAAACCTTGTGCAGACTCTTACCCTCAACAAAGACATTTAAAGTAGAACTGAAAACCATTGATAAGTTGTTACAGAAATGTGTTTATGTATAATTTCTTTGTAGTTGTAAGATACCTTCAATATATATTTTTTTTTATCAAGCTCATTAGAATTCTAGATGGGACAACTCTCACCTGGCAGTCATCACAGTAGTATCCTGTCAGACGACTCATTATGTCGAGTCAAATAGAGAAAAATACCAGTTAGCAATAGGAACATTTGCTACAACATAGTATCTTTTGAAGGACTTTAGTAACCTAAAGTTGCAATAGTAAAAACACAAAATGTAAAATGTTTAACTGACAAATGCATTGACTGTTACTGGGTTGTGTGTTTGTCCCAATCGGCTTACCTTAAGACAAATGTACTAAATGTAAGCTGCTCTACATAAGAGTGTCTGCTAAATGACTCAAATGTATGTAACATTTGTACCATGAAAGGGACTTCCTGGTTAATTAAATTAAGGATGAACAAAGTATACGTAAGAAAATGTTTTTTTCTGGGGTTCGGTTATAGGGAGAAAGTTCAGCCTGTACAGAGAAAGTTCAGCCTGTCTTCACAGTGCTGGATTCCCCAAAGCCCTCCCTCTTCAAAAGAGTGCAATGTTCCTTGTTTCAATCAGTCAGAGGTTAAATGACAATTTAGGCTGAAATCAGTGTGAATATCAATGGAAAGTCTGGTAAAGACAGGTTATTAAGTCAAACATATTACCCACACGTGAATGGAGAGCTTGCCTGGGTTTCACTATTGCTTTAATCACGCATGAAGCAGACAAAGTTACGCTTTTCTCCACAGTCCCGGGTTCCCCCAAGCTCGCCCTCTTTTGCCAGGGTCACGCAATGACAGTTCGGGGGGGGGCATTTGGGCAGACTGCCCCCGGTCCAGGACAGGTTCTCCAGGGGGTCCCCGTTCACCCATCTCACTGTGATGTTGACATTTGTTCGATTTCTTTTAGTTCCGCTTGGATGCCGATGAAGGCCAGGTCAATGTAGTTAACTCTGCAGTACTGTTGAGCCTCTTCCCAGGTCATTTGTTCATTCGCATGGTAGAACTGTTTGATCAGATCACAGGAGACCATGGCACACAGAGCAGTGATGATGAGCCCAGCGGAGCAGCTCTTCCTCTGCATGTTGCCTCACTTATCGGAGGTGGTGGAGTGGAGCTGGTCCTGCTGTTACTCTCATAACCACAGTATATATCTGACTGTGACCCTTAGATGTATTTAGACCACCAATCAGAGCCCTTCCTCTGCTCACCTACACACCCTAAATACCAATCAGAGCACTTTGTTTACTTACCAGTACACACAAACCACCAATCCGATTAGCTTCCTTTGCCCACCTTTACAGACTGTCAACCAGTTAGACAGTTCTCACCAGAACACAAATGTAACCAAATGCAACTTCCTTCAATATTTAAATAACACATGCTCCTCATTCTGAACCTGGGGAACTATAGACAAATGTTTCCCATACAAACAAAGTGAATTCTTCCCTTCCACATGCTGTTGTGTGATGGTGACATTGGTTAGGATCGTTCAATTAAAATAAAACATATTTGTTTCTATAAGCATGTACTGTTAATGTATAGTGTTGGATTGCTACCGAACCAGCTCTTTGTTTTACCAGCTCTTTTTGGAGAACGTTGCGAACCAACTGGCATTGCCATTCATTGGGCTCATTGATATGATTAGCTTTCTAGTAAGAACAATGATTATTTGCTAAAAGGTTAGAAAAATATTTCGAAAAGATTGATTAGCCATACTTCAGCAATGATAAATAGTGTGGAGAGTGCATTTGTTTTGTTCCACGTGCAATTTTCCAGTAGGATAATGTCAGGTCAGTTAAAGGAAATAGCAGGCAATCTCATAATTAGGACAGGTACTGTATACCTATTTGAATGTGCATTTCATGCACTGACATAATTCTAGCTTCAGTATCATTTTCCAGGGTGTTCCAGGTCCCAACCAGCTGGTGGAGTATGATATAATGATATGGGAAGATGCCCTTGGGAGATGCATGTGCTACCACAACCCAAAGCGCCTCCTGGTGGCCCTAAAGAAATAAATTACTTTGATGTTGTCAGTGGGACCCATTAAATGGTCGTGGATCAATTAGTGCAGTCCTGTGGTCCCAAAATGTTGACTCATATCCGACTCCTCGCACTGACTAAGTAATTGAAAGCTCGGGTGAGTCCAAATCTCTGACTACCACTAATTCATGTAAAGGCTGCTGGTGAGTTACCTCATCTTCCAGGTCTAGAGAGCTGACTGCATTCAGGACCCCCCAGACCAAGACCAAGGTTCAGTCATTCCTTGGATTGTCAGGTTCGTACCGCAGATTTGTTTCCCACTTTTCTGCTAGAACTGACATCCTTACCGATCTGACCGAGAAGACCTGTCCAAACAAGGTCCGGTGAACAGAGGAGGCGGTGAGCTCCTCTTGACGATGCCAAAGACACTTTCGAGTGGGCAATGTGTTTTTGTACAGTGCGTAATTTGATTACGCATTTTCCATGCAAAGTGGTGCCTCTGATTGTGGTCTAGGATCTGTTCACCATCAGGGTGAGCCTGGCACCTGCCCTCCTATTGCCTGACATCAGCTGGAAGAAATTTTTTGGAGAGCGGGTTGGTATTCAATTGGGGATAAAGAGTGCCTGGCAGTCAAGTAGGGATAGTTTACATTACGAGAGGGGGGGGGGTGTAAAACAGGAAATATCACACCTCTATTCCAGGGGTCTCTGTCCCCTCTTTGACAATGTGCCCTTGCGGACATCTTTGCTGGACACCCACTCCTTAGGAGAGTAGCAGAGGCGCTGACTTTTTCAGTTTTTACATAATCTGTCCGAATATAGACTAATGGAGGCCCAAGACTTTTGAAAAGTCTTTTGTAGCTTTTTAAGTATCGGTGACTTCTGTCCTGAGACTTTCTGAAATTTCTTTTGACCGGGCATGCTCCACTTCAACAGATCTCAATTTTTTACTAAATTGTAGGCAGCTAGCTAGAAACATTTTTAGCTTGCTCTCACCTATTGCCCAATCCTAGTTAATTTAAGTTTTTGAAAATGTACTGTAGATTGCTGACTAGCTATGAGAAAGAAGTGAAAGTCCATTCCAATGAAGCATCATTTTGCCAGCCCCTCCATTATCTAGCACTGGGGCAATGTCGCTTTCTGACCGCTGAGTTGTCACAAAATTGAGAAAAATATACAGTGGGGAGAACAAGTATTTGATACACTGCCGATTTAGCAGGTTTTCCTACTTACAAAGCATGTAGAGGTCGGTAATTTTTATCATAGGTACACTTCAACTGTGAGAGACGGAATCTAAAACACAAATCCAGAAAATCACATTGTATGATTTTTAAATAATTAATTTGCATTTTATTGCATGACATAAGTATTTGATCACCTACCAACCAGTAAGAATTCTGGCTCTCACAGACCTGTTAGTTTTTCTTTAAGAAGCCCTCCTGTTCTCCACTCATTACCTGTATTAACTGCACCTGTTTGAACTCATTACCTGTATAAAAGACAACTGTCCACACACTCAATCAAACAGATTCCAACCTCTTCACAATGGCCAAGACCAGAGAGCTGTGTAAGGACATCAGGGATAAAATTGTAGACCTGCACAAGGCTGGGATGGGCTACAGGACAATAGGCAAGCAGCTTGGTGAGAAGGCAACAACTGTTGGCGCAATTATTAGAAAATGGAAGAAGTTCAAGATGATGGTCAATCTCCCTCTGTCTGGGACTCCATGCGAGATCGCACCTCGTGGGGCATCAATGATCATGAGGAAGGTGAGGGATCAGCCCAAAACTACACGGCAGGACCTGGTCAATGACCTGAAGAGAGCTGGGACCACAGTCTCAAAGAAAACCATTAGTAACACACTACGCCGTCATGGATTAAAATCCTGCAGTGCACGCAAGGTCCCCCTGCTCAAGCCAGCGAATGTCCAGGCCCGTCTGAAGTTTGCCAATGACCGTCTGGATGATCCAGAGGAGGAATGGGAGAAGGTCATGTGGTCTGATGAGACAAAAATAGAGCTTTTTGGTCTAAACTCTACTCGCCGTGTTTGGAGGAAGAAGAAGGATGAGTACAACCCCAAGAACACCATCCCAACCGTGAAGCATGGAGGTGGAAAAATCATTCTTTGGGGATGCTTTTCTGCAAAGGGGACAGGACGACTGCACCGTATTGAGGGGAGGATGGATGGGGCCATGTATCGCGAGATCTTGGCCAACAACCTCCTTCCCTTAGTAAGAGCATTGAAGATGGGTCGTGGCTGGGTCTTCCAGCATGACAACGCACACAGCCAGGGCAACTAAGGAGTGGCTCCAAAAGAAGCATCTCAAGGTCCTGGAGTGGCCTAGCCTAGTCCGTATTGCCCAGCGACAGCCCCGAAACCTGAAGGATCTGGAGAAGGTCTGTATGGAGGAGTGGGCCAAAATCCCTGCTGCAGTGTGTGCAAGCCTGGTCAAGAACAGGAAACGTATGATCTCTGTAATTGCAAACAAAGGTTTCTGTACCAAATATTAAGTTCTGCTTTTCTGATGTATCAAATACTTATGTCATGCAATAAAATGCAAATTAATTATTTAAAAATCATACAATGTGATTGTTTTAGATTCTGTCTCTCACAGTTGAAGTGTACCTATGATAAAAAATCACAGACCTCTACATGCTTTGTAAGTAGGAAAACCTGCAAAATCAGCAGTGTATCAAATACTTGTTCTCCCCACTGTAGTTATACTGTGTCAGTGAATTATTCTACCTTTCTATCAAAAGGGAATATCCAGTTAGCTTTTGCACTCTATTATTATTATTATTATTACATATCTGTGTAATTGGCTTGATTCATTCAAAGCCAGCAGGAGTAGCCTTTTGTATAAAACAAATGAAGCCAGGAGATCTGGAAGGATGAAGCATCTTACAACAGTGTTATTATAGCTAGTCACCGCTATATTCCCGACCTCCAGAGAGTCATTCCGGAGACGTGGTTGACAACTAACAAAGGGATGCCAAAGACCTGACAGCGGAGGACTAATAACTCCAGGTGACTTGTTAATCAGTCAGTTGTCCAACCCCTGACCACCTAGAAACATCTGGAGTCTCAGATCAGCTACATGTATTTGTATTTGACCCAAGATTGCTGATGTGGAAACTAATATTCAAATGAGCTCAGGGAACTGAAGGAGACCGCGTAGTGAAACCATCCTCTTTACATTTTTTCCCCACTGCAACTAAACATTGCTTCCTTATTTTATATGTAAACGTGAAAATATTTGTCTGTCAATGTAATCTGTCCATGTTTTTAATAATCTTGCTGTAAATTTGACTTTGAGATGACAATACCCAGAAATTACTGATTGACGAGAGAAAGTCTTTAATATACCCTTGGGGGCAATTCTTTTATATAGCACAACAGTCAAAAATACTACGTTAAGCATTTGACAATTCACTAATATTGAAACACAACATACAATAACCACACGACTATGGACACACAACACACAACACAGACAAGGCTGTTCCTAAATACCTTCTCCTTTACAAGTTCCAAAGGGACTGGTGTTAGATCTACATATTTTTAACCATTAGGCTTATAGTTGTTCATGTAGATTTGCACAGGTGAAAGAATGAATCAGGGTTAGAGGCTTCTTCGATTGTTATTCAGCAGTCATAGTACATGTCTCCAGATGTTACAATCACAGCTCTCGCCAGTGTTAGTTTCACTCTTTCTAATTATTCCCAATATCACACAATTGACCTAGGGGTAGCTTGTGTTATAAAGCAACGTCCCAGGATGGTCGTGTCTAGTACCTTATCAGTCCCCATGTAAACGGAGGAATAGATATATGGTATGCCTCAACAAGTACTATTTTTTCAAGAAGACTTCTTAGAACTGCCTCAAACTGCGTGTTAATGACTTCCTATCATATTCCTAAAACATCTTACAGGAAAATGCAGATAGAAATACAGTTTACAGGTGTTTTAAACTATCTTCTTGCACTGTTTTCTTAATCTCTGAATCAAATGAAAATGACAGGGAATGAGGACACAACCGCATTCGTTGCAGTATTACAGCATAACAGAGTTGGTGTACAGGACCTGTAAACCGTGCTACATTTGCTTTAACATTATTCATTACAATGTCCCTTATTTTAATCAGGTTTAATCAACATTCAGGTTTATCAAACGTGAATACCTACCGAAAAATAAAGAACACACCTTGGGAAGTTTTCCTTGGTAAATACAGGTTAGGATGAAGTATATCAATAGTAAATAGATGTAGTGCCTAAGTTTTACCATGTGTGGAGCAGAGAAAGTACCTCCTCTCATTGCAGTCCCTGATTCCCCAAAATTCTCCCTCTCTGGCCAGTGTCCCACAGTGGCGTCGTTGAGCAGGGCAGGGGGGCAGACTCCCCCCTGTCCAGGCCTGGGGGTCCCCGTTCACCCACAGCCACACACCTGCCAGGAAACGCAGTCCCATCCATGCCTGGCCCATCTCAGTTCCCGTGGAGTTCATCAGAGCCTGGACTTGGAGCTGCTCGGTCTCAGACACCAGGCTGGTGAGGTCAGTGTAGCGATCCCTGCAGTACTCCAGAGCCTCCTCCCACGTCATGTTCTTCCGCACCACGACCACGTTCAGATCAAAGCACACAAAGTTGTACTGCGAATTGCAGGAATCTGGTTGCATATTATTTCGCCCCACACTTACACAGTTTTTGTGCCCATTGCTGGGCACACCTTGACCTGTGATAGTTGAGTCCCACTCTCCAGACCAACTCTGCTGGTTGGCTTCATCTACGTACAGACCAATCCAAACCCGCTGTGATGTTATCTTTTGTTTGATTTGTTCTAGTTCCGCTTGGCTGCCGATGAAGGCCAGGTCAATGTATTTCACTCTGCAGTACTGTTGAGCCTCTTCCCAGGTCATTTGTTCATTCACATGGTAGAACTGTTTGATCAGATCACAGGAGACCATGGCACACAGAGCAGTGATGATGAGCCCAGCGGAGCAGCTCTTCCTCTGCATGTTGCCTCACTTATCGGAGGTGGTGGAGTGGAGCTGATCCTGCTGTTACTCTCATAACCACAGTATATATCTGACTGTGACCCTTAGATGTATTTAAACCACCAATCAGAGCCCTTCCTCTGCTTACCTACACACCCTAAATACCAATCAGAGCACTTTGCTTACTTAACTATACACCCATACTACCAATCTGATTGATTTCCTTTTCCCACCTTTACAGACTGTGTACCAATTAGGCAGCTCTCGCCTGAACACAAATTTAACCAAATTTAACCAAATAAAACAACATCCACGGTTTCCTGGCCTGGCTTGAAGGAAAACATTCAAGTCTGTACATACAATGTCCCCCCTACAGATGCTGCTATGGCGTTAGCCAGGATTCTGTTATTAAGATGATAAGTATTTATCCCTAGAAACATGCAGTGTAAAGTCAATAATGTCCTGTCATTGATGGTTGCTTCAGAAACGCTGTTGACTCTGGAGACAGGCTCAAGCAAATTTGCTTTGTGCTGATGGGAGTCAACCAATCATCTGTGAGGAGGCGTGCCTTCCCATTTGACTTCTTTGGCGTTGGCACAAGTCTTGTTTGGTTGTGAAGACAGCTTACCACACGAATATGAGTCAAAGTTCAAGCAAACACTTACAATTCCTCCCTCAACTAATTCAGCATATATACAGGTGCTGGTCATATAATTAGAATATCATCAAAAAGTTGATTTATTTCAGTAATTCCATTCAAAATGTGAAACTTGTATAATGTACACATTCATTCCACACAGACTATATTTCAAGTGTTTATTCCTTTTAATTTTGATGATTATAACTGACAACTAATGAAAACCCCAAATTCAGTATCTCAGAAAATTAGAATATTGTGAAAAGGTTCAATATTGAAGACACCTGGTGCCACACTCTAATCAGCTAATTAACTCAAAACACCTGCAAAGGCCTTTAAATGATCTCTCAGTCTAGTTCTGTAGGCTACACAATCATGGGGAAGACTGCTGACTTGACAGCTGTTCAAAAGACGACCATTGACACCTTGCACAAGGAGGGCAAGACACAAAAGGTCATTGCTAAGAGGCTAGCTGTTCACAGAGCTCTGTGTCCAAACACATTAATAGAGAGGCGAAGGGAAGGAAAAGATGTGGTAGAAAAAAGTGTACAAGCAATAGGGATAACCGCACCCTGGAGAGGATTGTGAAACAAAACCCATTCAAAAATTTGGGGGAGATTCACAAAGAGTGGACTGCAGCTGGAGTCAGTGCTTCAAGAACCACAACGCACAGACGTATGCAAGACATGGGCCTAAAGACATCTCGCCTGGCCTAAAGACAAAAAGGACTGGACTGCTGCTGAGTGGTCCAAAGTTATGTTCTCTGATGAAAGTAAATTTTGCATTTCCTTTGGAAATCAAGGTCCCAGAGTCTGGAGGAAGAGAGGAGAAGCACAGAATCCACGTTGCTTGAAGTCCAGTGTAAAGTTTCCACAGTTAGTGATGGTTTAAGGTGCCATGTCATCTGGTGGTGTTGGTCCACTGTGTTTTCTGAGGTCCAAGGTCAACGCAGCCGTCTACCAGGAAGTTTTAGAGCACTTCATGCTTCCTGCAGCTGACCAACTTTATGGAGATGCAGATTTCATTTTCCAACAGGACTTGGCACCTGCACACAGTGCCAAAGCTACCAGTACCTGGTTTAAGGACCATGGTATCCCTGTTCTTAAT
>JACXGI010018836.1:0-12759 GCA_016801175.1 Esox masquinongy | reverse complement strand
AGTTCCGTTAATTATGTCCAAATAGAGTCCCGGTGTAGAAAAGTTGGGTAAAAAGGTCAACAGATAAAAATATTGCGTTGGTAAACTCTTAAAGTAGAATTTAACCAATTAGTTTACAAAGAGTAAATTCGAAAAAGTTTGGCAGGTAGCCAGGTAGGTAACAGCAAGCAGCGTGCAGCACGTCAACAATCCCACAATAAAGGTAGTGAAGGTAGTGAAGAATTAAGTGGTGCAGGTATGCTAGCACAACTTCATTCTGTCATAGTTAGCATGGCAAAGAGAGACAGGGGTAGAGCCAGATGTAGTGCGACCGACAGAGAGAGGGAGGGGTAGAGCGACCTACAGAGAGAGGGAGGGGAGTAGAGCGACCGAGAGAGAGGGGGAGGGGGTAGAGCGACCGAGAGAGGGGGAGGGGGTAGAGCGACCGAGAGAGGGGGAGGAGGTAGAGCGACCGAGAGAGAGGGAGGGGGTAGAGCGACTGAGAGAGAGGGAGGGGTAGAGTGACTGAGAGAGCGGGAGGGGTAGAGCGACAGAGAGCGGGAGGGGTAGAGCGACTGAGAGAGAGGGAGGGGTAGAGTGACTGAGAGAGCGGGAGGGGTAAAGCGACCGAGTGTTCAACAGGGAGGTGGGGAGAGATTGCGAGATGAGCGGCCCCTTATGTTTGTGTGTCGGAGCACAGGCTGAGGTAAGCTGCAACATCTGCCAGATCGTTGTTCTGCCACCCTCCCCAAAAGGACTGCCAGCTCTTATCTTCCACCTGGATTCACACATTCCTCACTACCTCCTCGCTCCCTGATCCTCCTCCTACTCCCATTACCTTCTCGGCTCCTTCTCTCTCTTTCTCCCTTTGTCACTTCCCCACATGCCTCTCTCCAGATTATCCCCTTCTCTCTCAGGCCCTTTCATTCTAAGCCTGCCTCTCCCTCTATCCCCCAACTGTGAAACCAGAACAGCTGGTTGGACTCCAACATACTAATCCTCTGAGGGTTCTGGGTAATGAGTGGTGAGCATGTTGCCAGCCTCTCCGTTCTCCAGTGTTTTAATTGGCTGACCCTCCAGTCAATCGCACAACATGTTTGTATGATGATCCGTATGTTCAGGGTACATCAGAAAAAAAAGAGCACAAACATACTATCATTTTGCTGCTCTGTGTGTTCTTCACTACAGCTCCATACAAAACTGAGCCAGGAGCACAGTATCTCCTTATTACAAACTAGCCTGCTGTGAGATAATGACTTATTGCCAGAGATAGAGAAAAAAAACATAGGAAAAAAGAAATGGACACAAAGAGAGATGGACAGAGAGAGAGAGATGGACAGAGAGAGAGAGAGATGGACAGAGAGAGAGAGATGGACAGAGAGAGAGAGATGGACAGAGAGAGTTGCTTTGGGAGAGTTTGCTTTGGCAAGGTATGTAGTAACACATTCCATGCCAATAAAGCCATTTTAATTGAATTTAATTGAGATGGACAAAGAGATAAAGATGGACAGAGAGAGACAGATGAACAGAGAGAGAGAAAGAGATGGACAGAGAGAAAAGAGAGAGAGCGAGAGAGAGAGAGAGACAGATGGACAGAGAGAGGATAAGATATCTAACTTATTGCGAAGCTTGGGCACTTGTACATCCATGGACGTACCAGTAAAAATTCATCATAACTCGTACGGCATTAAAGCCACACATCCAGAGAACAACAAATTCACATTCCATGAGAAAGAATCCTGGGCTGTAGGACTCTGGACCAATGAGCCACAACAGAACACATGTCAGGAGCCAAACACTGAAAGTCCAACAATAACTCATAAAACAACCCAATACGCAGCAGGCCAATTATATGAGTTTATTAATGTACTGCCAAACATTCCCACACACGCGCATGCGTACGTGCGTGCGTGCGTGCATGCCACAAAGTTACGAACACACCTGGTCCAGAAATGCATGTGCGCACACAAAAACCTACACACACGACTTTGCACACACAGTGGACAAAGCACCACAGTCCGTCAACTCTCAGGGTTGACCTTTGACCGACTACTGTGACACACAACAGCGGGGTCAGGCCTGGGCTTCCAGGGCTTCAGCCCTGGGTCTTTGGATGCAATTCCAAAAATAGATGTCAGATTTTTATTTTTTATTATGTGAAGTATGTTTTGAGAGCTGACTCTAACGCAGCTGGGATGGTGTTAAGAAACAAGCAAAACAACAGCCCATGCTTTGTCCCCATTGGACCGGTTTGTATGAACTACCAACCCCCCCCCACCCCCCCCCACAATGCCGGTCCCTTAGTCTGATTTACCCAGGGTTACCATACTAGGAAACCCCATCTGAATCTCACAAGTAAAGCCAAACCTGTACACACAGCATACTTTCACTGGCTCTGCAAACCGCTGCAGCACAGATAACAGGTCAGTAAGGTCTCTGTGTGTCCAGATAACAGGTCAGTAAGGTCTCTGTGTGTCCAGATAACAGGTCAGTAAGGTCTCTGTGTGTCCAGATAACAGGTCAGTAAGGTCTCTGTGTGCCCAGCGCGTGCGAGGGATCCAACCAAACAGAGATCTCAATGCAGTAAACCCACCGAAAAACAGACTGAGAAACTGCCAGAACGATCAAAACCATTGCAAACTATAAGGACGGTTAGACACCGTTTGGAGAGAAAAACTGAAGGACAACCAGGCAGAAAAGACCAGCTAAAGGAAGGAATGCTGGACTGAATGCCCGACTGGAATGCATAGAAACTGGGAGAGAGAGGTGGGGCAACCTGACCTGAACTGGAACTTCAGGGCTAACCAACATCAGCCAGCGTCTCTATGCCAACCAAAGCAAAACACCACAATGAGGACAGTTCCGGACCAATGAAAACAAATTATACAGAACGGCGTTACATTTGCAGGAGAACAGCTTCAAAAGCTTTGTCCAAATACCGGTAGTCTCAATAACAGAATGTAAACCATTTTGACCAAAGAAATCGAGGACCTGAAACAACAGTATGCATTTCTCACAGAGAAAGACTGAAGAGCAAAAACCTAACCACAAGGAGGAAGGAGATCAGCGCTTATAGGAGAAAAACAGGAAAATATGAGTATCTAGAACAGTAGAGGCAAAAGAATAGGGTGGATGGATTCCCAGAGTCCCCAAATGAGACTTGGATGACATCTGAGGAGAAAGTGAGGCAAACGATAGAAAAGACTGAGGTGGAACACAGAACTCTTTCTGGCCCAGGGGACTGTCCCAGGTCGACAGTTGTAAATTTCCTGAGGTACAAGGACAAGCCAGCTGTTCCAGAGAGAGAGAGCAAAATTTGCAAGACATAAACATCTTCCTCAATGAGGACAACCCAAGCAGCTGTGCAGCAAAGACGGAAATAACTAATCCAGCTATGACAGAAGCCAGAGAGCCACGGAATATTGCCTACATCCGCTAAGACAGGGTCATTGTTCACACTCCACTCAAAAATCAGTAAGAGGCTCAAGGGCCAGGCTGCGGAATACAAGCCTCCCCCTGCTGCCTGGCTGACCGATTGGCAAACACTTTATTTTGGAGTGGTTTCCTTTGAACATACTTTGTATCTATAATAATCTTCTCAGAAAAGGGCTACAAATAGCCCATATTAGCATGAAGTATGTGGCCTTACTGGCCTGGTTTTCTACGTCACTGCCCCAGAGACCTGCCGCGTCGCTGCAGTGGGGATACAAAAGCCTGGTTGCGGCACACTGACAACACCTGGACGCCCAAGACCCGTCTGGGGTGGATGAATGACATTAATGGCAGCCTTGTCTCGTGGAGCTCGAGCTAATCCCCGTGGTAGGGTCAGGCGCCCGCGAGCTTGGTCGCGGGTGTTGGGCGGAGAATGCGCTCTCCTCCCTGCTCGTGGGGGGGCTGGTGAATCTTCCCTGGTTGAGCCAGCTGTGTAATAAGCAGGAAAAACGGCAAGACGAACGTCTTAGGAGACGTCAACTCAACCAGTTGTGCCGTAGTGATGCTGTGCCATAATTGCAGATTCTAAAGCTTGTGATTGTCATTGATTAAATGGTTGTAGAGGAGAGGACCATCTGGTATAAAGAGATACTCAACATTTGTCACAGCACGTTCGGCAAAGCAAGTCACACAGTTCCTATTTTTTTCCTATCTTGGCAATACTGGGTCGGGGTGTAAGGACGAAAAAAAAACTTGCAAGGCAACAGCTGGTATGAAAAGAAGACTTACTTGTCTGTTCCTTCACTTTAAATAATAGACCCAAAGCCAAATAAAAGACATGCACAACATGCATGGTAAAGATGGTAAAAGCCTCAGGAATCAGTGTGTTTGGATTTGCTTTGGCCCAAATCGTAGGCTATTCCTCACTCCACCTGGATGTTGACTGAAGTATTATATATCTACAAACCTGTTTCTAAAAAAGTTGGGAAGCTGCGTAAAACGCAATTTTCATAAAAACAGAAGGCAATTGTGCAAATCATTTACCCCTATATTTAATTGAAAATAGCACAAAGACAACATATACCAGGGTGTTTGTTGTTTGTTGTGAAACTTACCTGGCAATAAAACCCTTTCAGATTCTGATTCTAAAATAAATTAAAAACTAGCCAAGTACCTGGGAAAATTGTGTCCCTGAGCCTAGACTAACACCAGTCCTTGAAATGAGCTCTACTCAGGTTGAGACTTCCTTTTTATCTCCTGAGTTCATAGATTATTCTGAGTGTTGGCATAGTGGTGATGTCAAAATGAAGACCTATGGACATTGTGGGTTAAGGGATAAACAATGGGACGCTGAAAACCGTTGGAGAGAGAGATGGAGAAACGGATGAATACATTTGCATAGACAAAACTAGTAGTCATTTCCACTCCCCACGGGGACAGGAAGCCTAGTGGCCGGGCTGTGGAAGAGCTGACATTCTGATGAAATTCTTTTTGCAAAAAAAAGTCATTTGTCTCAGTAGAGACATGGACCAGAAGACCGAACGTACATGTCTGTTCGGTGGGGGGGTCTCAATAAAATACTACAATTCAGTACTGAATTCAACACGGGGAAATGAGGGAGGAGAAAACGGGTAGGGAACCCCTGCTCTAATGCACACACTGATAAGAACACACACATTCACGCGCACACATCAACGACGAGGTCAAAACAGTGAGTCACGTGCGGAAATCGACAGCAGCTGCAAGCTCCAGTCAAACATTATAGTCCCTGCTGGTTTGCCATGCTAAAAATGTGTCACAATACATTTCTGAAGTCAAATCTCATTATACCTCTTGACCACGGGACTGCCAACCCGCACAATTGCTTTTATTAATGTATATCTAAAAATAAATGTGCCTCTGGGTATTCATCTACTTCATTGTTCAGCTGGAAATTCAAAAGCGTTCCTATCAAACGCATCTGGCATTTCACTGAGGGATTCATGTGAAAATGTCACATCTATAGCCAACACTTGTTAATATATTCTTTAATATATCATGTGATCACTGATGACGTGCGTCAGCCCAGACTCGTCTCTGTCTCTCCAGCTCATTTACAGAACTTCCTGTTGTTTATTTAGAAGCTTCTCATTTAAGTTTAAAGACCTCATAATCCTCTCGCTCCATCATTCTCCTTTCCTCTTCGACACAAGAAGAATTGTATTATCTTTCTGACGGCGTCACCTTCACGATCCCAGAGAGAATCACCCCCCCCGTCACTCACAGCCGTGCGGGCCCACTCGAACGCACGCTTGGGCGCGCATGTCCGTGGCGTTCATTTGACTTACTGTTCATTTCAAGCGGACAGCGCGCACGCCTCCCAAGCGGTAAACCTGATCCACGTCTCATCCTCAGAGCGAACGGTCACAGTGAATTCTCCAAAAACTGGCTTAAGCCAAGTCCTTCAACTCCAACTGAATACACCCTCGCCCATTCCTTTAGAATCACTGCCTTTCAAGCTGGACAGCTTTCAGCATTCATTCCGCTTTTTCCACACTTAGCTTGGAAGGACACCTTCAACTGCTGAAACCATTTCCGAGCATATTAAATATTTTTTCTCTCTGGCACTTTGAACAGAGATTCTCGTGGCTCCACCCACTGGTGGCATAATCCATGAAATCCCACAGCAAGTCCAGTCAACGTGAACTGCTGCGCTAAAGCGCTCTGGACGACAAATCAGCCCATTTATCCTCAAAAGCTCTTTAACGTAACTTTGAACTGCCATTTCCCCTCGGTGGGGTCAGAAAGACGGCCAAAGGTAACAAAACAAAGACCCGCAACAGCGGACTTGTAACGCGGGGAGTGTCATCAAACGCAGTCACCGAACTGCTGGCTTTGGTGCTCCATCGTTCCCCACCGCCTCTGTCGTTAATATAACAAGGAAAGACCCTAGAAAGAGGTCTGAATGTCAACTGGTGTTAACACAATTATTATTGGCTCAAATTCTCCTTTTGCCACTCAAGTAATGTGATTGATTAAAGTGAAAAGCGCCACAATTCAGTGGCTTCGGCCCTAAAATTAATTTAAAAAATAGCTAAGTACCGAGGCAATTAAGATGTGTCCCTGAGCCTAGGCAACAACAGTCCTTCAATGAAACGCTCTAATCAGGTTGAGTCTTTTTATCTCCTGTATTCATAGATTATTGTGAGTGTTGATATAGTGGTGATGTCAAAAAGAACTGAGGACATTGTGGGTTAAGGGATAAACAATGCGATGCTGAGAACCGTTGCAGAGAGAGAAAAAGATGAATTCACTTGCACAGACAAACCCGCTGCCCAGAAGAAGCAAAACCTGACATCTTCAAAGAAGCACTGTGTGTTAGCATCGGTGATGAAAAGGTTCTTGCCTATTATCAAGAACATACAAGTAACAAGATTTTTTTTTACTGCTGGGCTCTATGAAAACTAGACCAAAACCCTCCATGTTGCAATCTCATATGACTCCAGAGGGACTTGAAAGAAATAAATGCAGGCTCTTCACTATGCGCTTTACAGAGCTAAAAGTCTGCTAGTCAGATTAAAAGTGTGCGTGTGTTAAAAAACACTTTCTTAGCGGGTGTGTTGAGGGAGGGAGTTTAAATAGCTTCTTCAGAAAGACAGTGTTTTTGGTGTGACCAGAAGAACAGCCACTAATTCTTGACATCCCCATGCACACAAAGACACACATCAGGGTTTTTGTAAGGAACATGAGGCGACCAGATATTTAGCCAGCAGCATTTTGGTTCACCTGATATTTTAAAAAAAGAAAATACCCACCATGTCCTGGTTGCCAAAGCCATTAAGGGGTCCATCCATGGTACTCAGGATGACAACAATCACATCGTTAGATTAAGATAATTAAGTTCACCACAGTAAAAATTGGCATGTGAAGTTAAAACTGAACTATGTAACTTTCGAGGACAGGAAGTATTTCCGCACCATTTTCCCAGAAATCTCGCCTGTTGCTGGTGTGATGTCAGTTCACTCCTAAAGCCCTACATGTAATCTGTTCACTTTTTTCAGCTAATCTAAAAATGATGCTTTCATCCGACCAGGTGAGTTGACATGCCATTCTTTTATTTATATACTAAAATTAAACAAAATGTATCCGATGTAGCATAAATACGTAAACATGAGAATAGCTAGATACTAGTCTAAACTCGCCCTGGTAATGTTTTCCGATTATAGTACTACTAGCTGGGCTCGTAAAAAAAAGCAAACAGCATGTACAGACGACTACATAATTACCTTGGCAGCTCGCCTCTTTATCCACAGAAAGTTAGCTAGTTAACCAAATTGGCCAATATTTTTTGCCAGGTAAACTGTATTTTCTTAGGTACCATTACATTGATACTTCTTCCATTTTTTATAAAATTGGCTAGGGTCTCTCACTTCTTGAGCCACTAAATGAGAGTAGTCACTTATTTTTTTCAGCCTAAGCTCTTTGTGTGGTACGTCAAACGCATCACTTCCTGTGCGCAAGCCGACCACTTTTTTCCTTAGCAGCTGTGCACCGTATACAGAGGTTATCAGATGCAGGCCTGGGACCATCTGATATGGTAGGTATTCATCCACGATCCTGATTAGAACAGCCATGTGTTAATACAAAATACCTAGGTACTTCAGCTTTAATAAAACAAAGTAGAATGATGGTCTTACAACCAAATCATGCCTCCTCAGTCACTCAAACATGTCCCCACTCTGGTCTGAAAGAGTAGGAGATCTGTGTGCTTTTATTGAGACTTCTGCAAATGTCTTCATTCAGTTTGAATATCTGTTGTTATCGACTTGAGTGTTATGATTGATTTTTCAGAGGCACTTTTTTGTTTTAATCATTCGTTTGAAATGATGACTGCAATTAAAGGTGCCCTATGCAACTTAAATTTATTATATGAAGCCCTTTTTACATCAGCAGTTGTCACAAAGTGCTTTTACAAAACACCCAGCCTTAAACCCCAAGGAGCAAACAACAATAACACCACCTATCTGCAGTAAGTTGTATATCAGTTCTTCAACTCCATTAGGATCTGACATTGTCATTACTAACTACGAGCATACTGACCGGTTTGAAGCAGTGTCACCTCCAACCGTCGATACTGGAACAATGAACACAGACGTTCGTTTCACATAGGGTGAAAGTTAATGGTCCTTTTCCATAACTATGGAACACAGAATAAACAACAAACAGAAGTAAACAGCTAAACCAATCAAAACGTCATCTGGGCTATCTATTGAATTAGATGCATTGCCATCTCTCAGAGACTCTATGGCTATCTAGCATGAACATGAAACCATAATCGTGCTAGGTAGCCCTAGATGGAACAATTATATGCGCACTTTGACCAGTTTGCACAAGGCTAAATCTAGCTAAAAGGCAATATAACTGCTTCTTCCGAGCAATATTCGCTTATGCATAAGGTTTAGACAAACAACTCACAATGCATATTCGTCTTACCATTTTGCAGAGAAATGAAATCAAGCAGTGTCTGCTAAAGATTTGAGAAAACTTCCTAAAATGTATCTGCGCTCATACAACGAGTAAACAAGAACATTTAATTATTTTATACGTAGTATAATTCAATTTCCATCATCGTAAATTTACTGTAGTAACTTACACATAGATTTCCTTGACTATCTAGCCAACTAGCTAAAGGTGATATAACCTACTTGTCAAGCAGAAAGGTATCACTGTTCACAAACTTCAGCTCTTGCCATCAAATGCAAAATTTACCCTTGTTTGTCTTATGCTCGTGTTGCTTCCATATATTTTATTTTCTGGAGGTGCAGTGTAGGCTACATGAACCCAAACAAAGCTTGTCATTGGCCTTCACCTCACACACCTTCAAGGAAGTACATGCCTACGAACATCCCAGGCTTCCACGTCTTACTTGCAATCATGGCACTGGGGATAGCGTCAGTCCTGACACTCTGCCAGAGACTTATTTAACATTAACTGATGGTATGTAATACTTATTATCGGATATTTTAAATGGAAAATGCTGCATAGGGCACCTTTAACTGTACAGCGGGTTAAAAAATGTGTTCCTCTCTCACAAGACCTGCCGTCATCCTCCAACTGCCAATTGTCAATCGTGAAAGACCTAATTGTGGGGGAACAGTCTACACACCCTGAATTGTGGGGGAACAGTCTACACACCCTGAATTGTGGGGGAAGTCTACACACCCTGAATTGTGGGGGAACAGTCTACACACCCTGAATTGTGGGGGAACAGTCTACACACCCTGAATTGTGGGGGGGGAACAGTCTACACACCCTGAATTGTGGGGGAACAGTCTACAAACAGTTTAAAGGCCTGCTGCACTTCCTACGTACATTTGGCCATTTTGGCAATATTAAAACTTGTCCAGGAGGAGAAGACTGTCTTTGGCTTTTCATCATAGGCATGGCGTTTCCCCGAAAAGGGGATGGTATCTTAAGTCAACCGCCTCTCTCCCTCTCTCGCTCTCCTTAGCAGAAGGCACATGGACTGGTGGTGACCCGCAAAACAGAGGTGATGGGCAGCCCCGGACAATTTGGCCAGCACCAATATAATTCATCATCCTTTAGTTGAATTTATCGGGCAAGCGCCGGCTAATACTGGCAAACAGAAACACTGACGGGCTCCGTAGACAATGGTAGTTTATGGAAGGAGAGTGGTTAAGGATCTATAATTAGAGGTCTTATAAGGACACAAATGGTTTTGTTCAAACTCACACCCAGGTCCAAGACAAAGGTATGAGCTTCACACAAAACAACAATTGTGTTGTTGTTAGTGTTGGAACATTTTGCTGACTTCTATTACATTTCCTGATTTTCCAGAAAATAAGGTTTGAGGATAGTGGATTTCCTGCTTAATCCCTCCTGATTCCAAGAATCCTTCAATTGGGATTTCAGGAAAGCCAGAGAAAACAGTATTTAGAAAGTTTGTGGTCACTGGGTCGGTTGGTTTTCTCAAGAATTCAGCAATTCAATATTGATAGTCATACTAATTATGGATGGGCCATTGCTCAAGTGCCCTAATGTATAAGACCACACTGACGTTTTTAAGATGTGTGTTTTATCCTTGATCAGTTGATATAAGTACTGCTCATGTTATGTAATGTTGTACACTTATACTGGGTTTTTATAATGCGTTTCAAATACATTTCTTTTAAGCCTGAGTATACTGCATACTGAGAGTGGAAGAAACAAAGATCCCCTTTCATTGCAAAGCGAAAATTAATTAAATGTCCTCACTATCTAAATCGGTAGATGATGAGAGAATCAAACACTGCTGTAGGCAGATATGGTTTTGCTTTGCTTATCCATCTGCCCTCATGTTCTGAACAGTCACTGTATCAGTTCCAGGAAAGCTACATATATGCAATACCAAGTTAAATTTCCTATGTTCTACATTCCATGTTCTACATTCCATGTTCTACATTCCATGTCCTACATTCCTTGTTCTAGATTCCATGGTGTAGACTCCATGTCCACTTCAAAGGCACTGTTTATGTCATGGGCTGTCCTTTGAGGTTCTCGATTGCGAGGACCTCCCACTAGAGGCTACCCCGAGAACATCTGCCTCCGACCCTGTTTCTAATATCATGTCAGATGAGCGTAATGAAGACAAACGAGATGAGCAGAGGACGCTAATTGAGCAATTTTCGACATTGCCTACAATTACCCCGCATATCATGATATTTAGCATCTTATATAATGATGACGCATGGCAAAACAAGTCAAGACCTCTGCCTGTCAACTCCCGCGAGAGACAAGAAAAGTTAATAGAGGGGAGGAGTGAGGGGACAACACTTACGGTCCAGTCCGTTGACATATCTCATGCTGATCTCACAGTGGCCCCACACAGCACTGACGATGGGATACAGCTTCTTCCCCTTCAGGCCCCTGAAAGCCACTCCCAGGTACTGTCCGTCCACCATGAAACTCAGCGTGCCCTCGTCCATATCCAACACCACCAGAAGGGCGTCCGGCAATACGAAAGCCTCCTCGGGCTCTAGGAAACACGGATATGACGGTAGAGAGGTCTGGGCCCGGTTCTTGCTGTCGTGGTAGAGTCGGTTCCTCCCCAAGTCCCACCCCCAAGACTCAGAGTCACTGCCCACCAGCGACGTGTAGCCAACGGAGTGCAAGGGTGCGTCAGCGGTGGCGACGCCCACCACGGCGTGCGTCCCCCGCTGTCTTGCCGGCCAGTGGATCCGCCAGACATGGAGCCCTCTCGTATAGCCCACCCGGCCGCGGATGCAGTCGGTGCTCTGCGCCACCGGGTGACGGTGGAAGGTCAGCTTGTCCTCCTCCTTGATGAAGACGTTGAGCGAGCGGTCCTCCGGGTTCCAGGCGTGGCGGAGCTGGAGGTCAAGGGGAGCGGCGGGCATGTCCAGCAGCAGGTCAAGCCGCGGCGGCTTGTGGAAGTCGGGGCCCCGCAGCTCGGGGTGGAGCCGCCGGCGGTGAGCCGACGGCCGGAAGGACGGAGAGCCACCTTCGCCCCGACTGTCCACTGACTTGACTCCGCCTGAGATCTTCTGACCCATGGTCACGGTGAAGGGGGGAGGGGGAGGGAGAGGGGGGAGGAGGAGGAAGGTGTTAATTCGGGTCGGTTTTGTCCTCCGTCGCTCCAGCGTCACCTCATCAAAGCAGATTTTTAATACGGTAACGACGGGAACCACAGAGAGCCGCGGAGATGCTGGGTCACGCCACAACGCGACCTACAGAGGGCTCCGCCAACCACTCCTACCAGGAGAAAACAGAGGGAGAAGGACATGAGTTCATTTAAGGATACGTTTCTGCTTGTTATGACTGCTCTGTTCTCACATCTGGCCTCAATCGCTGCTCCTGAAAGAACAGAGAAAACTAGTTTGAGTGACAATTAAAATATAGACAATTATATAGAAATATATTTATAGATTTTTTTTTCCTGTCACCCAAACTAGTTCTCTCTGTTCTTTCAGGAACAGCGATTGAGGCCAGAAGTGAGAACCAAGCAGTCATAACAGGTGTACTAATATTATATTATAATTATAATTATATATATATATATATATATATATTATAATTATATATATATATATATATATATATATATATATAATATATATATATATATATATATATATATATATTATAATTATATATATATATATATATATATATATATATAAAATGAGGAACATGAGTTGCAGGGATGAAACAGTGTAGATTTGAGGGCAGTCTGGAGTAATCTACCACCTCTTCAGACCAACATACACTTTTGAGAACAAAGACTGAGAATATAGATTCACAACAACTGAATGTAAAGACCTACCATAACTCAGGGATAGCAGCCCTACTACA
>JACXGI010018835.1:0-12611 GCA_016801175.1 Esox masquinongy | reverse complement strand
TGATGGACTGGTTAGATAGAGTCTGGTGGAGCAGGGTAGATTGAGGTAGACTGTGATGGACTGGTTAGATAGAGTCTGGTGGAGCAGGGTAGATTGAGGTAGACTGTGATGGACTGGTTAGATAGAGTCTGGTGGAGCAGGGTAGATTGAGGTAGACTGTGATGGACTGGTTAGATAGAGTCTGGTGGAGCAGGGTAGACTTGGGTAGAAAATAATAGATTGCGGGAGGTAAAGTAGGGTAGACTGGGGTAGAGTACAGTAGAGTTTGGCATATTGGGGTGTATTGGGGTAGAGTAAAGTAGAGTAGGGTATATTGGAAAGAGTTAGCTAGAGTAGGGTTTATTGGAAAGAGTTAGCTAGAGTAGGATATATTGGGTAGAGTTTGGTAAAGTTGGGTATATTGGGTAGAGTTAGGTAGAGATGGGTATATTGGGTAGAGTAAGGTAGAGATGGGTATATTGGGTAGAGTTAGGTAAAGATGGGTATATTGGGTAGAGTTAGGTAGAGATGGGTATATTGGGTAGAGTTAGGTACTGTAGAGATGGGTATATTGGGTAGAGTTAGGTACTGTAGAGATGGGTATATTGGGTAGAGTTAGGTACTGTAGAGATGGGTATATTGGGTTGAGTTAGGTACTGTAGAGATGGGTATATTGGGTAGAGTTAGGTACTGTAGAGATGGGTATATTAGGTAGAGTTAGGTAAAGTAGGGTATATTGGGTAGAGTTCGGTAAAGATGGGTATATTGGGTAGAGTTTGATAAAGTAGCGTATATTGGGTAGAGTTAGGTAGAGATGGGTATATTGGGTAGAGTTAGATACTGTAGAAATGGGTATACTGGGTAGATTTAGGTAAAGTAGGGTATACTGGGTAGAGTTAGGTAAAGTAGGGTATATTGGGTAGAGTTAGGTAGAGATGGGTATATTGGGTAGAGTTAGATACTGTAGAAATGGGTATATTGGGTAGAGTTAGGTAAAGTGGGGTATACTGGGGTAGAGTTAGGTAAAGTAGGGTATATTGGGTAGAGTTAGGTAAAGTAGGGTATACTGGGGTAGAGTAGGGCAGGGGTGGGGTAGAGAAGAGTTGTGACATGATGATATGAGGAGATTAAGAGCATGTTTCAATGTGTATTTTTACATCTTGTTTATATGTGTTTTGTTTCTGTGTGTGTTAATTGGTATCTGTGCTTTTTTCTGTGTGTGTTTCTATTTGTGTTTTACTGTAATTCTGACATAACTATTTACAGTAATCAATTATGATATATTCTATGATGTGTTCTATGACGTGTTCTATGATATGTCCTATGATATGTCCTATGATGTGTTCTATGATATGACCTATGATATGTTCTGTGATATGTCGTATTATATGTTCTATGATATGTTCTATGACATGTCCTATGATATGTTCTGATGTGTTCTATGGTGTGTTCTATGGTATGTTCTCTGTGCCGTGAGTATGGCAGAATGGCCTGAATTGAAAAGAGACACCTTTTGATTTTGGATTGGCCCTCTCCTGGCAGGCCTTGGCAGGCTGGTCCACCATACGGCGGGGAAGTAGCCCGGGGATAATGACAGCAGACGGTCTCTCCTAGACAGCTGGCACAACGCCGGCCCAATATGTTTCCATGAAAGAGGCAAGAAAATTTCAGAAGACGCGGTGCCTGAACGACATGCTCGGCGGCAAAGAGAAGATTAAAAATAAAATGAGTTAACATCTTGCCCGTTTCACCCCACGATGCACATTTCAGAGCGGGGACCTGATTGTGTAAGCTGTTAACATAGAGACAAAGAGAGGAAGGATAGTCTGAAGCCTACAGTTAATTATGAGGAATCATGTGTCACCTCCTGAAGTTAATTCAGCAACATACAGATGTGGCCGGGAGTGTTTTCGGTTTTAACCTACTCTTCTCTACTTCTCTCTTTCAGTAACCCCCCTGATTTCACATCCCCCTGTTTTCGCATCCTAAGCATATTGCTAATCTAAAATGCAAATTACTTTTTAAAAAATCATAATTTATTTATTTCTTACCTTCGTTTGTGGTGAATCTGCTAATGAGTTGTTAAAGATGTACGTTGATGACAGCAAAGTTATTTGGTAGTGGGGGGAAAGTTAATTGCTTCTAATCAGGGCCTACGTCCATCTGGTTACCCACGACAACAAACCTCTTCATCGTGATGATGCCTCATTAGGCCCATTGTAAATCATTCAGTCTGGAAGGCAGAGCACATATTGAACTAAATAATGCTAATATTGCTTACACGCTAGTTGCACTGTTTATATTAACGTAGCTAATTCTAATATTGCTTACACGCTAGTTGCATGGTATATATTAACCTAGCTAATGCTAACATTACTTACACGCTAGTTGTACAGGATACATTAACCTAGCTAATGCTAATATTGCCTACATGTTAGCCCCACTGTTCATGTTAAAATAGCATTAGTGTAAACATGAACTACAGTAGCATGGACTAAGACAAAGGCAGAGCAGCCACGGAACTAGTGCGCTACTATATCACTATAACTATATCACTATAACAAAAGGACAACTGGGAGCATAAAATAACAGACTTTCTTGATCAATGACTTTACTATGTAAATCCCACTCTCCAGAAAACGTAACTGGCCCTTTCTCTGATTCAAAATTGTTTCCTACTCTCACCGCTTTCCTCAACTCCTCAAAACCATTGGACGAAAAAGCCGGAGGTCCTTCTGATCTTCATCTCCAATCGGGTTTGAGGAGCTAAGGAAAGATGTTAAAAGGAATGTGGAATTGAGAAAGGGCCAGCCACAATAATAAATGCAATGGGCTAAAGTAACTTATCATGTCGATTGTCAAATGTGTACGAGGAAAAGAACATTTCAAATGTAAGTCAATAGAATAAAATAAATTCATATGGTTGACTAACATGCACCTTATTAGAAACACACTGAGAGTGATTAGAACCCCTTGCATTCATGGTAAACTGAAAAATGACATAGTTCAAAAAAAGTATGCAGAGAAAGTTAATCATGTTGCCTAGCTGATTGAATCATGAAATGTAAACTGAGAAGTTTAAACTTATAAAGAGAAGAAATTATATTAACAAACCAAGATAAATGAAATGAAACTAAATAGAAAATGTAATTACAAAAAACATGTACACATTATATTTCAATTTAGAAATGCTGTTAACATTTCATTAAGAAATAAGAAAAAATCACTTACAGTTCCAATAACTATAGATTATAGTTGTCACATCATATTAAAAGAATAGTAAAAGTGTAACAAAGAATAGAAGAGATACAAAGCAATGGTCAAAGAGTGTAAATTGAGTTGATCTTCCTAACACAACATACACCAATCAGCCATAACATTATGACCAACGTTAATGATAATGTTATGACTGATCAGTGTCGTCTGCTCCGCATTTTCTGCATGATAACGAGATTATCAGTGTTATTCACTTCACCTGTCAGTGGTCCTCTTCATAACCTTTCTCTTCATGACACTTTCTTCCTCTTTATGACTATTTCGTCGCTTTGGTCGCTTGAGTCCTTAATTAAATATTTTTTGTTAATGCATTGCAAGTTCTTAGCTGCAGCCACTAGTCGCCCTAAGTGTCTGCTGTGACCCAAACACTGTTAGTTTCATAACTTTTTTTACTTTCTTGCCTTTCTTATTAGCTGCCAACTTGTCCTCTCAGCTTTGAGTTACATCAGATAATGTCTACAATCTATTCTTTTTTCTGCTATCAGCCCTGTTTGCCTTTCCAGTCCAAAACAGAGTCCTGGCCATATTATAGACTTTAGACTAGCTTTATGGCATCCATTAATGACAACTGATTTCCCCTGGAGCTCTTTGGAATCATTGTTCTCTGATACAGAGGAGGGAGAATCTCCTGGACTCTAGTGAGATAACTTGAATCAGAAGATGCGTGGTCCTGGATGCATGGTGAGACAACTTGAATCAGAAGATGTGTGGTCCTGGATGCATGGTGAGACAACTTCAATCAGAAGATGTGTGGTCCTGGATGCATGGTGAGACAACTTCAATCAGAAGATGTGTGGTCCTGGATGCATGGTGAAACAACTTTCATCAGAAGATGCGTTGTCCTGGATGCATGGTGAGATAACTTCAATCAGAAGATGCGTGGTCCTGGATGCATGGTGAAACAACTTCAATCAGAAGATGCGTGGTCCTGGATGCATGGTGAGACAACTTCAATCAGAAGATGTGTGGTCCTGGATGCATGGTGAAACAACTTCAATCAGAAGATGCGTGGTCCTGGATGCATGGTGAAACAACTTCAATCAGAAGATGTGTGGTCCTGGATGCATGGTGAGACAACTTCAATCAGAAGATGCGTTGTCCTGGATGCATGGTGGAACAACTTGTTCTGTGACACAGATGGTCCGTTCTGCATCCTCTTATTAACACCAACATAACAGGCTTGCAGACAGTTCACACATTTCAGCCCCCTTCAGCTCTGCCTGTTGGGAGGGAAGAGGGCAGCACAGTAATCTGGACACAGCCATGTTCCTAACACAGTAATCTGGACACAGCCATGTTCCTAACACAGTAATCTGTACACAGCCATGTTCCTAACACAGTAATCTGGACACAGCCATGTTCCTAACACAGTAATCGGGACACAGCCATGTTCCTAACACAGTAATCTGTACACAGCCATGTTCCTAACACAGTAATCTGGGCACAGCCATGTTCCTAACAGATGGGGACAGCATCTTTAATTTCAGAACCTCTAGATAGGTCTGGGTTGGTCTTTGTATAATTGGTGTGGTCTGGGTATAACTTTGATGGTCTGGATGTAATTGGGTTGGTCTGGTTGTAACTTTGTTGGTCTGGGCTAGCCTGGGTATAACTAGGTTGATGTGGGTATACCCAGGCTGGTCTTGGTATAAATAGGATGGTCTGGGTGTAACTGGGTTGGTCTGGTTGTATCTGTGTTGATCTGGGCTGGTCTGGGTATAGCTTGGCTGGTCTGGGCAGAATAATTTGGGTAAATGAGGAGAAAGGTGCACGGAGGATAGAACCCCTTGGATGTCAATGGAAGAATGTACAGGGAGACTGTGAAAGAAGCTGTCCCTGTTTAAATAAAAAAGTTAAAAATAAAAATAATTAGAAAATAAATAGTAAATTACTAGTATATAAATAGATAGATTCTCTGTTATTATACATGGTCATTATTGCATTAATGTATGTGTGCGTGTTTGATAGAATATAATCTGCCTCCTCATCCTTGCATGCTCTTCACACAGCCCTGTCTCTGTCTCATCCTGATGATGTCATTATTTCCCAGAGGCACCTGGGACTGAACGGGCCAGAGTTGGAGGCATCGCTCACAGCCAAGTGTACAGATGTTCCTAATAGCTCCCCATTATGAAGAATAACAGCTGCTTATATCTATGTGCAGATAATTCAGAGAGTTCCAGACTGTTAGGATAACAGCACACACCTGGTTGCCATCAGGCCTTCGTTGCCAGGCGATGCCAGTTCTCTTGTTTATCTCATAGTCCCCTGATCTGCCTTGACAACAAGAGTCACCTTCAGACTTCGGGCAGCCATTTTGATTTGTTTTGTCGCTTTTTTTTCAGTCCATGTTTCTGTGATCTGTTATTTTGAACACACTTTTCAAAATGAAACTGTCGACCGCTTAAGGGTTGTAAATGATGGGAATCATTATTGTTGTCAAATGAATAGCAGACATTCATCAAGATCGTTAACAGAGTTCCACATATTTGTTCTCCAGTATCTGACGTGATGTTTAGGCGTGGACTCAACCTGGTGCAAGTGTATCCCTGGCAGACAGGGGCATTTTTCTGGGAGGCTGACCTGGTGAAGGACACTGTACCACATGTTGACTGATGCTTTTGGGTTGTGTCTCAAACAACTGATTGGCGGCATGAAGCGAGACAGAGAGACACTGTGGGCTTTTAACTTGTCAGTCCAGTTCAGGTTAAACTCACATCTGGATTGGGGCTTAATTCATGAAAACTATTCATTGTTTAATATGAGGATGAGTCCATTCTTTCTCCTCACAGCTTGTGTTGGTTCAGTGTGTGTTTAACTTCCCCCGGAGAGGCTTTCTGTGTCCACAGACTGTTTTATTCCTGAGGAGATGAGTGGATCTTTGGGTGTTTTAAACATTATTGGCTCTTACTCACACAGAGCTGTTCATGGGGCATCAACCTTAAAAAGATGTTTAGAAACCTATTTGACCCCCACAAAACCCTCCTGCGCTAGAAGAGAGCCGCGCATCCTGTCTCTAAATAAATGGTGTGAAAATCAAGCATTCTATCAATAAAATCAGATGACATTTGTAGATGGAAGATGTATGGAATAACATTATTAATAAATATTTTATTACCACCGTTTTTTTTCACTAGGCAAAGCAAGTCTCATCGATCAATTCGAAGCCTTCAACCATTTAGCTCAATCTTAACTCCAACTCTTAGATGCTGAAAGATCAACCGATCAGTCTTTCCCAAAATAAAATTATTTGCCCTCGCTAATACAAGCTTTTGCTTTATTTTCAGTTGTTGAAACTATTCTCTACATGGATGGAACCTGATATCTGTTGACGTATAGACACGGAATCCTGTAAACAAAACGCTGGCCGGCTGGTCGGTCAACTGGCGTACGGAATATCCACTTCTTTACTCGCTCTGATCTCTTTTAAGCCTAAAGAGTCCCAGATCTGCTAAAGGCTGCCTCTCCGCCCTGCCTGTCTGTCTGGCGCCGGGCGGGCTGCTGGGACTGGAGCAGAGCGGAGTGAGTTATCTGACGGAGAGTGTTGCCAACGAGAGCAGAATGTCATTATGACTGGAGGCTGTGGAGGGCCCCCCCCATCACGGGGAATTCATCACCAGAACTGATGACGATAATGGACTTTGCTGCAAATGACTTTGGATGAGCCCAGTTTTGGCAAGCGCTGCAGATTCTACACACCGCACGGGACATTCTCCTGTTTTTTTCTTTCCCTTGCTACAGAAAAGGGGACAGGGGGCTTTTCTGAGACAGGAGTGGCTGCGAGGCACTCTGGTCCGGTGATGTTGAGGTGTGTGTGTGGGGGGGGTCATTATACGACCACTGGTTTGCCTGGTTTTAAATGTTAGCCCAATGTTTGTAATGCTTGTTCCTAGTGCTTTATATTGTTCAGGCGGACCAGACACAACTGGCACGGACCAAACCAGCGTCAATAAATGCCCCCACACAGATGGACTCCATAAACGTGTAATTTGGGGTTGGTGTGACCTCTCTCTTTCTCTCTCTCTTTCTCTCATACTCCCTCCCTCTCTCTCTGTTCTGCAGAGGGAATGACATTGAAGTTCACACCGCTGTTTTTATATGTATTCACAAGTATATTACTCACAGCTTGGTTCATTTGCACAGTAGCTCGTCCGCAGGATGATCGCTGGAACTGACTGCACGATATTTCATGAAGCTTCATCACAGATTGGTAGATTTGAACACATCATTGTTGTTGGTAAATGAAGTGTGGTGTCTGATAATGACCTTATTAATGTGGCAAAAGCATGCAGGCGTTCATCCATTAAATAGCTCTATCCTGTTCGGACTCATGACATTTGCTAATACATCACTTTTAACATGTTAATAAATCGTATTCTGATAATTAGCCTTTTCCTCTCTCATGTTTGTCTCTTTGCCCAAGCTCATAGATAATTGAGCCAAATAATTGGCAAACTTCGCCAGCATGCTGGAAGCAAAAATCACAGTCATAATAAAATTAACTAGCCTAGCTAGCTGTTTCCGCCCAGCAAACATGGCTAAAGGGAAGTCAGTAACAGTGAATGATCTAGTTTGACCCAGAGAAACAGCAGTACAGTAAGGGCTTGTCTCATTACTAAACACTGACAGATAGCATCGGGCCTAGCTACTGAGGAAAGGGGAAGTTAACCACCGTTTCCAATGTATTCTGTGGCCAAAACAATTACTCACAATGTGCAATAATACCTAATTAAAAACAATACACTTGAAAGCTCAGAGCTTTCCTCCGCCAGATAAAAACGCGTGTTTGCCTTGCCGCCACGTAGCCGCGTTTTATGTGCGAATTAAATCGAAGGTACAATAGCATAACAGCCGGCTGTTGACCACATAATTAGTAGTTTCTTTCTTCTTTTTCTTCGTAATGTGACATTCTGTCATGCATATTAAAATGTGCACTCTGCTCGAACAGATTTAATTGGTTAAAGAGTTCAAACAGACAAAAGAGAGAGAGGGAGAGAGAGAAAAAACAAGAGAAATAAACGGAAGAAAGGACAAAGGGAGAGGGAGAGAGGGTGAGAAAGAAAGAGACACAGGGAAGGAAGGACAGAGAGAGAGGTGTAGAGAGAGAGATTAACAGCATCCTTTCAGCATCATTGCTGGCCTCGTCTGAATAGACTGGCAGTGTTTCTGACATGCAAAACATCTTTGGGCTTTTGTTTACCAGCGCAGGCAAAGAAGTGCATTCTCTCTCCCTCTCTCTCCATCCCTTCATCTCTTTCTCTCTCTCTCTGGCGGTTATTCTGACAGTGGCGCTCTGGCTTTCAGTTCAGTGTACATGTTGTTGTGGAGGGAGTGTGGGATGGACGCTACCCAACTTGTCTGATTACCCGCGATGTACATCACACGTCCGCAGCTCAGCGCCATCACGTTGTCTGCAGAAGGCGAAGACGAGGAGAGGAGGAAGGGTGCTGGCTAGTTGGCCTGGTAAACAAGCCGTCTGAGTGACACCGGGACGTACAGATGGTGAGGCCTAGCTGAAGATACATGCCACATTCACGGCACCGTCCTGAAGGACGTTGGGGAGTATGGAGCAAGACAAAACGCCACAGACAGTCAGTCACAGTGTGTTTTCCTCCGTGGGTCGTTCTTCTGCACACACACACACACACACTATGTCATGCCACACGGACTCACCATCCAAACGGTTCGTGATAACAAGTACGCTAGGGGTTCAAGTACGCTAGGGGTTCAAGTACGCTAGGGGTTCTTGGCAAAGGTCGGATCATTTCCACTCTGCCCACATGTGACCTTTGACCCGGGATCATAACAGTCGAAAGGAAGTGATCACACAGCAAACGTTCGAATCGCGACAATATGTATTGAACACTTTACGTCTCTTTCTCTCTCACTCTCTGGCCTACACCTTTACAGCGTGACGGCCTGATCCATACCAAATGATAATTCTTTCAGCGTCACGTAGCCTTATTTGTGTTTAGTCTGAATAACGCCACAGGGACCGGAGCAGTGCTCTGCAACCAGCCATCAGCTCAATTTGCAATGCATATGTTTCTGGAAAGAATCCCAGCGATAATTCACTAAAACCCCAAGAGCTCTCGGACGGGCGGGCGTTAGGCTAGGCAACGTATGCGTGTGTGTGTGTGTGTGTGTGTGTGTGTGTGAAAGAGAGTGTCTCAGATGGAACATTAATATGCATGGCTTTGCTAAAAGCTCCACAGTGACCTACATGACAAGGTTCAGTATACACACTTCAACTGTGCGTCACGCCAGTAGGACACTCCCGGGCGGTCTGCGTTACCTTAATTAGTGGCCTCCTCTCTCCCGGGTCGTTTTGGAGAGGGCTGTTGAACTGACTTGTCCTACTTGTGTTAACGGGATGGCCACGGGTCACGCGGGGTTACTCCGAAAGCCCGGCCCTCGACAGCTTGGGCACCTCTCCAGAGCTAACTGCGCTAACAAAATGGCCGACGTTAGACAGCTGAAGATGCCGCTGAGTGGCCCCATTGGAAACACTTCAGGCTTCCTGGGCGCTTGCCTGGCTCTTGACGAGGACACTCCACCTCGTTCAGCTCAGCCAGGTATTCCCCAGGGATGGATTGATCAATTAACGCATTTGTTTTCTTTGATCTCCTCCTGTCACTAACCTCATTTGCGTCGCAGCCACGTTTGCGACGGGAGAAGATAGAGAGAGGTGGAAAAACAAGTAGGCAACTCTGTTGATCTAAATCAGCCACTTCAGAAGTGGGTTCAAGATGGAGGGGCAGAAAGTTAGGAGATGTCAGCAGGCTTTGTGAAGTTAGGAGATGTTGGCAGGCTGGGCAGCAACAGCTCTTGGCGAATTGTTGTTGATGCTCAGTATTCTTGTTTGCTCTTAATAAGGAAGTTTGTAAATCCAACGCTCCAGGACAGATGTGGTTGACAGGCTCTAGTCGACTGGTCGAGACAATGCTGTTTAGGCTGGAGCCTAATGTGTCAAGGCTGGGGCCCAGCTGGCGCTCCCAAACTCATGGGTACAAGCAGAGCAATGTTACCCAGCCAGAGAGCTCTGCCCTGGGGTTACAAGCAGAGCAATGTTACCCAGCCAGAGAGCTCTACTACTGGGGCTACAACTACAGTGAGATGGCTCCAGGCTCTTTGCATAGCAACGAGGCCAAACAGCTGGAGCAATCCACTGTGGATTCACATTCATACGCTGAGCTGAGCGAGCAGACAGTTCAATGTCTGGCCTTGCCTGAAACCAACCCCCATTAATCGGGAGTACGTTACGGCTGTGAATCACGGAGATTCCCATTGGTTTCCATGGCTGCTGTTCTGAGCAGAGGGCGCATTTGTGTTATCCTTTGTAAATGTAGTAATCAGTGTTGTTTTCTGTAATGAAGAATCCAATGGAATGCTGTGTTGTCGGGACGCGTTGAGAGGAGCCTCTGAGTTTCAGGACATTGTGTTACAGGGGAATATAACCTCAGTGTTTCATTGTGCTGATGGCATAAATCATAAAATGGACGATGGGACGCTAGCCTGGATGGTAGCCGCCAAGTTCTCGGCGTAAGGTTTCCGTCCAGCCCCTTATTTATGTTTTCCTCTGAGGCCAGCCCAAAGGAGATTGGAGAACATGAACCCTAATGAAAACACAGGGAAATACAAATGGTTGAAAGATTGAAATGACCTTGTCACACATTATGTTAGTTTTCAACCTCTGTGTATCAATCTGTTTAGATTTGTAGAACGAATTGGGTCATTTATCAAGCGTGTCTTTTGCACTATTCCTTCAGTACTTAATATATGCTACAGTTGAAATCAAACTATCAGGCCTGAATGCCAAACATCTGGCGATAACCAGGTACCACTCAACACCTGGCTAATAACATCCCACATCATGCTGTGAGAATGCTCCTCAGGGGCAGAAGACTGGTCAGGACTGAGGGGAGGACGAAGGGACCTTAGCCTCTGGGGGGGGGTCCAGAGCCCACAAGACCTCAGCCTCGGGGGGGAGATCCAGAGCTCACAGGACCTGACCTCAGCCTCGGGGGGGGAGATCCAGAGCCCACAGGACCTCAGCTTGGGGGGAGATTCAGAGCCCACAGGACCTCAGACTCGGGGGGGAGATCCAGAGCCCACAGGATCTCAGCCTTGGGGGGGATCCAGAGCCCACGGGACCTCAGCCTGGGAGGGAGAGCCATCTTCGGGCATGACAACAACCCAAAACACAAAGCCAAGATATGACTGGAGTGGCTTTGGGACAATTCTGTCAATGTCCTTGAGTGGCCCAGTCGAAGCTCAGACATCTGAACATCTGTGGAAGACCTGAAGATCAAAGTTCACCGACATCCAATCTAATAAAGCCTGAGAGGATCTGCAAAGAAGAATGGGAGAAACTGCCCAAATCCAGTTGTGCAAAGCTAGTAGAGACACACCCAAGACAAGAAAACTGAAATACCACAAATAAGCATTTTACTGTTAGTTGGCAGTGTCAGGACATCTCTGTGTTTGATGCCTGCGAACGTATCACGAGTACCTATGTATCAAGCACAATGCATTATACATTAAATCTATTTCCTTAAAGGGGAATAACGGCATATATCAACAATGTGTGTAAATTCATAAATTGCTTGAAGTAGTGTTGGACTGTCTTTCTGTGCATGCTGCTCTCTCTCAAAGACAGCCCATTACCACCACTAGACCTCCCATTAGTTCATTGTAATCCCTCGGAGGGACACAGGAATACAATTAAACAGATATGCTTATCCAACCTATTAATAAAATAAACATATCCAGAGAAATAATCCTAATATGTTATCAAGCAGAGAGGGGGGATTTGTCGGCGAGGGTACTTTACATTGGGCTACAGCAGGTCTCCAGGTGTACTGGGGCCATAGTTCAGTGGATTATACAAAAGGTTACTGTAATTTTTAAAATAACTCAGAAGCAGATTTCATTAGTAAAAGGCTGATCAGACCATCTGGGATTAAGTGCCTGTCCTACTGTATTTTATTAATATTCCGTTTCATTTCATTGCACTTGAATATCCCACATATTAAATTGATTATTGTTGTTTCTCATCCTCTGAGCCGTTGTTCCCCGGTGCTCCATCCTGAGGACATGTGACTGCTTAAAGAGGTCATGTGATTTTTCTCCCAGTAACATCCTGTAGGTCATGCAATTGGATTCACAGAAACATATCAAGCTACACCAAAAAGCTTGTTATTCCTCCTCTCGGAATATTTGTAGTTCTGTCTTTAGTCAAGTCCTGGTACTCATCACCAGTCATCGTGGTCACACACTGGACTAACTATACACTGGACTAACTATACACTGGAATGACTACACACTGGACTGACTACACACTGGACTAACTACAC
>JACXGI010018833.1:0-12777 GCA_016801175.1 Esox masquinongy | reverse complement strand
TCAACTTATAGTGAAACAGCTAGTGATCCACTGACACATCTGTTCAACTTATAGTGAAACAGCTAGTGATCCACTGACACATCTGTTCAACTTATAGTGAAACAGCTAGTGATCCACTGACACATCTGTTCAACTTATAGTGAAACAGCTAGTGATCCACTGACACATCTGTTCAACTTATAGTGAAACAGCTAGTGATGCACTGACACATCTGTTCAACTTATAGTGAAACAGCTAGTGATGCACTGACACATCTGTTCAACTTATAGTGAAACAGCTAGTGATCCACTGACACATCTGTTCAACTTATAGTGAAACAGCTAGTGATCCACTGACACATCTGTTCAACTTATAGTGAAACAGCTAGTGATGCACTGACACATCTACAACTGTTCAGCTGTCTGTCTGCAGGGTTAGTAAGGTGTGGGGAAGGGGGCCCCAGGGGTGTGTTATCGATGATATCGAACTTACTGTCCGAAATGTACATGTTTAATATCTTCCTGTTTGACTAAGAAGGTTCAGTGTCCTGTTGGCAAGGCACAAGGTATTCTGAGATAAGATGACAGATTTGTCTCGAAATCTCACCGAAAGAATACGAGAAAATCTGTCATCTGCGAAAGTGTGCGAGACCAGTGCGGCTACACTTGGGTTGTGCGCTGTGTCGATAAGAGTGAAACATATTTGTCATTTTTTTTAAAGGTGCTTACAGTTTGCCGCGGTGTGTTCAACGTCAGTCTGATTCCTTCCCCCATTCCCAGTCATGCCGTCCCCGCAGCACTTCGACGGCCAGGCCCTGGTGTCGTGGAGCGACCCTGACGTCACCATCGCCGTGCCCTGGTACATGGGGCTGATGTTCCGGACGAGGCAGGCCGCCGGCACTCTGATGCAGGCTAACGCCGGAGACCTCTCCACCGTCAACCTCCTGGTGAGGAGCAGCACTGACACGCAATGACGACAACAAAGCCAGACTGTCGGAGAAAGGCAATTCCTACACACAGGCCACCTATTCAACTTCCATTAACCATGTAACTTGACTCTCTCTTCCCCTTCCTCCCTCAGATAAGTGGTCAGTACGTGAGGTTTGAGGTGTTTCTGGGCTCCAAGCAGGTTGCGGTTCTTGGCTTCCCTCAGGTCCGTGTGAACGATGGAGAGTGGCACCATGTTCTGGTGGAGCTGAAGAGCTTCAAAGACAGCAAGGACATCAAGTACCTGGCCCTGGTTTCGCTGGACTACGGCATGTTCCAGGTGCAGAACCGTTTACACTCTGTTGAACAGAACACTACCAAACCAACATTTGTTAGCCTCTTGAGTTGTTGATGAAATCATGAGTTCATGAAGCACTATTTGTCGTGGTTACCAGCGAGGGCTCACTGTGTGTATGTCTTCAGGGGACGGTGGAGATTGGTAATGAGCTGCCAGGGCTGAGGCTGAGGGCCCTGTATCTAGGCGGTCTTCCTGGTGAGGGGAACCACGTCCACGATGGCTTCACCGGTTGTATACAGGTAGACATGAATGTGACACTGAATGTAGTAAAGTGGACAGTTCCACTCCTCCTTGCGTAGGTACCAGTGACTTAACGTAAGGCGCGTGTTGGGTCGCTCCACAGGGGGTCCGTATGGGGGAGACGTCCAACAACGTGGCCAACGTCAACATGCTGCAGGGCTTTAAGATCCGTGTGGAGGAGGGCTGTGACCTGGCCGACCCCTGTGACTCCAACATCTGCCCCGAGAACAGCCACTGCAGCGACGACTGGAGCGCACACACCTGTGTCTGCGACCCAGGTAACACACACGCACACGCGCGCTGGACACACCCGAGCCTGTCGTCCACTGTTGCTTCACTGCCTTTGTCCGAAAACCTGTTTGCCGCACAAGTGTTGTTCTTCTTTTTGTTATTTAACGCGGCGTGATTTGACAGCCTTTTGACCCGGCTGCTGTCTTTCTCCGCGACCTGTGACCTTTCCCAGGGCACTTTGGAAGGGAGTGTGTCGACGCGTGTCACCTCAACCCCTGCGAGCACTCGTCCGCCTGCGTCCGCAAACCCAGCTCCTCCCACGGCTACACCTGCGAGTGTGGACAGAACTACTACGGGCAGTACTGTGAGAGCAGGTGAGGCGCGCCGCACTGACAACATACAAACACGGTCCCCAAGAATGGTCCTGCTGCCAGTACTGGGAAAATACAAACTGGTCCTTGTAAGCTAGTGCCTGTGTGTGCGTGTGCACATTCGCGTGCATGTGCGTGTCTTGGAATTGCTCAAGGCTGCAGGGGAAACACGGTTCGCATACCGCCAATTTTAACGCAACATCCGATTGTTCTCATGTCAGCCTAATCAACCTTTCCACCCCTGCCTTCCTCTCGGCCGTTTTACGAATATGCATCTTTCACCCGATTGGCTGTTACAACGGTAGCACCGCATGCCTTAATTCAGAACAGTCCTTCTCCAGCACCTGCTGTGAGCCTCTCGGCAATGAAGCCCAGATGGCTTCTCAGAGAACTGTGATCTGAGCTCTTTAGGGGGCTTTTTTCCCCCTCCTCAAACTGGTCCCAGATCTGCCTTTGATTAGAGCAGGAATCTGGCGAGTCTCAGACCCAGGTCCCAGGGGTTTATTGGTCTGTTGTTCTAGACATTAACTGGGTCTTGTAACAAATGTGTTGTGTGTGTGTGTGTGGTGTGTGTTGATTTAGATGTGAACGGGGGTCTGGTAGCGATCATGCATGCGTGTATGTGTTTGTTTTGGCCATGAAAGAAAGCACAGAAGGTCTGGTGATCTTTAGACCAGCTTTGCCTGTATAAGCTTCTGGGGCGTAACCGGACCCAGTTTTAGCAGTTTTAATTATCCAGCAGTAGCTGACATGAAACTTGTGACTTGTCCTCTCGGTGGTAGATTCTTGGTAATTGTTTTGACCCCTATGCATTGACCCCTATGTCGTACATGGTTTCCTGTCTAAGGCAAGGTTTAGGAAGTGCTGTGTGTGCCTCCCTTGGGGGTAGAGCTCCAGATGAACTGCCACTGCTACAGGGAACAACTTAGCCCCTATCACACACACCCCCGATGTCCTATCTGCCCTTATCGGACCCTGCCATCAGCCCTCACACATGTTGGTGAACGAGTGTTTGACTCAATGTGGAGCCTCACTTCAGAGGACGTTTATACTAGATTTGACAGAGTTAAATGTGGTTGGCTGTGGCTGTGAATGGACATTGACAGTACTCTGCTTTGTATCTTTTGATCTTATGTTACTCCCCCCGGATGTGCTTAAGTAAATGTTAACGTGGTGTCTTGTCAGGGTGGAGAAGCCGTGTCCTCGCGGTTGGTGGGGGAACCCCATGTGTGGCCCCTGCAACTGTGACGTCACCAGAGGGTTCAACCCTGACTGTAACAAGACCAGCGGAGAGTGTCGCTGCAAGGTGGGAAGACCAATGCCAGTGTTCTACATCACAGACTAACCAAGGGTTTTTCAAAGGTTTCTTTTCACAGTTTTCAGTTGCCAGTTTCCTCTTGAAGTCCAGTTTTGCTACTCCAGTATAACACACCTAGTGTTGACCATAATTAATGAATTGGTCCCAAATGAACCGTCCTTAAAACATTGGGCTAAGTACTAATGAAAGAGAATACTTAGCATGCTAACTGTAACTGACTGTGCTAACAACAAATTGCTAACTCTACACCCACATGCCCTCCCCAGGATAACTACTACCGGCCTCCGAATGAGGACACGTGTTACCCCTGCGAGTGCTTCGCTCTCGGAGCCCACTCACGCACCTGTGACCCCCATACCGGTCAGTGCCCCTGTAAGGCTGGGGTCATCGGACGCCAATGCAACCGCTGTGACAACCCCTTCGCTGAGGTCACTGCCACCGGCTGTGAGGGTACGTATACAAATACGGAAGACTGCTCACATGTACACGTTAACTTGGCCTAGCAAACACTAAGAACTAACACTGACCTAATCTCCCTTTGTGTACTATTTAAACACCCAAACAATCAGACTCAGTTAGTACAATTTCACCAAAGCAAGGTGTCCACTAATACAGACATGATGCTTGGGCCTCAAGATCCCACGTGAAATAAAGAACCGGATCCATCCTAATCTGTCACCGCTGTGCTTGAACTTAGATCTCAGCCTTGTGGCAACTGTACGGAAGGTTTGCAGAGTCACAGTCATGACCACGTAATTAGACTGCATTACTTAGAATGCTACGACACAGCCGCCAATTTAAACCTGGTTTCTTTTTCGGATTAGGCTACCAGGCTTGCAATGCTGATGTGAATGATCTATTTACGTTGTGTAACAATTTAGGATTACTGCTATAATATGCTGGCCTGTTGAGCTATTTCACAAGGCTCGCAATCGTCATGTCTGTAACTTTAACCCATAATAAAGTCCAAGGCACTAATTGGCACTCAAGACTCAACTTATGATCTGAAAAATATCTCATTCGGGTCTCTCCTAAAACCGAAACCTCCTTTGGCTATTATTAATTTCAGACTTCTACAACCAATGACTAGAACAACTTTCACTCCTTCAGATCTCAACCAACCGTGCTGCTGTCAGATTTTTTTTTTTACATTATTTATGTGGTTATGTTTGTTCCCGACCACAGATGTAGGATCAGGTTACCTTTACCCCCATAGTAATCATAACCATGTGGGGATCACACAACATCTGACCCTGTGTCAGTGATTTGGAATTATGCAGACCATGTTTAACTGTGTGCCATCTGTCCCCCCTGATCTCTCAGTGGTGTATGAGGGCTGTCCCAAAGCCTTCGACCAAGGGATCTGGTGGCCCAAGACCAAGTTTGGCCGTCCGGCGGCCATGAACTGTCCCAAAGGATCTGTCGGTGAGTTACTATGAAGTCTAGACATTACACCGCAGGCGCACTCACCATAACACTCAACCCTCCTCTTATGGATACCAAATGCTGTGAAGATTTTTATTCACAATGAAGATGTTCTGGCTGGAGAATGGACGTTGTGTTGAGGAGTCTCTCGTTTCCGAGCAGCTCTCTCAGTGGAATGCTCATTAACAGAGCACAACAAACAGGCCCTTCCATTGGTCCATCGGGAAGACTCTGTCATTGGCCAATTGGTCTCTGTCATTGGCCAATCGGTCTCTGGAGGACAGCAGACGGAGACTAACGCTGGTTATTTTGAGGAAGACTTGGCAAACTGTCCTAGGAGACACGTTCATAATGCCACTTTGTGTGTGTGTGGGCGTGGCCCGTTGGTTATTGGGTGGGGCTCCTGCTTCCCATAGAGCCAAAGCAATACAGTTAATAGGCAGGGCAAAGATGTAACCTCGTCAACCTGGCACCATTAAACCACAGTAACCCTCTCTTTACCCCCTCCCCCCGATGCCCCCGTCACCACGGCAACCCTTTGTTGCCCAGCCAGTCTCTCTCTTGGTGCATTTATATTGGGCGACAGGACTTGGCTCACGTAAACCAACGACCCTCTGTTAGTTGTAACTGTTAACGTGGTTCTCTGTTCATCCCTTGTTTGGGATTAACGATAATGACTGGGCTTTTAAAGGATTCTTTTCCAACTTATGTGTAGCCATCACCTGGTGCTAGACTAAGGGTTTCTCACCACTATTCCTCTTCCACTCTTTTTGTTGTTTTTTCTCTCCCTAAGTACCGCTATCCTTCAACGTGTTTCTTTTCTCTCTCTAAGTACTGCTGTCGGTCAACTTCTTTTCTCGCCCCAGGAACTGCTATCCGCCACTGTAATGATGAGAAGGGCTGGCTGCCACCTGAACTATTCAACTGCACCACGGTCTCCTTCTCCCAGCTCAACAAAATGGTGGGTGGCCCAAGGATGGTGTGCCTCGTTTTATGCATTCCAGAAGCTTGTGTGCATATGCACAGTACTTTTAAATCTCTCCCCGAACAGCAATATACCATTTGCATACGGAAATCTAGACGTAGGACGTAAGCTTCCTTGTTTTCCGAACACAGATAGCTCATCTCAGCCTGGTCACATGTTAGTTGGATAAGACAGGCTAATATTAATGACTGGAACGGAATGAATGGGCCGGTATCGGTATTCATTTGTTTGATACTTTTCCGTTAAGTCCATTCCAGCTCTAGTCCTCATCTCACCAGCCCCCCAGACCATATGCTGCGTGAGTAGCTGTCTTCAGTCTGTCTCCTTGACCCTCTGTTCTCCTCTGTGCTCCTCTGTTCTCCCAGAATGAGGAGATGCATCGTAATCAGTCCAGGATGGACGGGGAGCGCTCCAAAGCCATCGTCCGCCTGCTCCACAACGCCACCAACCAAACGGACAGTTACTACGGCAACGACGTGAAGACGGCGTTCCAGCTGCTGACCAGGGTCCTCCAGTACGAGAGTCAGCAGACGGGCTTCGACCTTGCCGCCACAAGGGACGCTGAGTTCAACGAGGTGCGGAAGTATTGCCTAGGATGGATTTGATCGATTCGGTATCGTGTACAGCAGTACCGCTGTTAAATGAATGGATTTGATTAGACCGCCTGGCTGACAAACCAGCGCTTTGCAAATGACTTATTTCTACGTGCCCACAGAGTGCTCAAAAATATTATCTTCCACTGAGGGTTGTAACTGTGTCTTTGTGTAAGGGAATTAAGGAGGTGGCATCTGTCCCCAGAACAGTGTTTTATTAAACAGTTGCATAGAGGGAGACAGTCACTATGGGAACACTGGGCAGACCAGGATAAATAGCGGCCTCCACTGGCTTACTTCTAGTAGCATCTGGCCCATTTCAATAAACCCAGGTTATTATATTATATAGGTGATGGGTGTCTGGGAGTAGTTTGGTCTACCGGGAATAGGGGATGGACGAGAGAGTACTGTCTGACTGACCTGCTCTCTATCTGAACACAGAACCTTGTGAGAGCGGGCAGTGCCATCCTCGATCCCGGCACCAAAGACCACTGGGAGCAAATCCAGCGCACCGACGGGGGCACCGCCCACCTGCTGCGTCACTTTGAGGACTACGCCAACACGCTGGCACAGAACATGAGGAAGACCTACCTCAAGCCCTTCACTATCGTCACGGAGAACATGAGTGAGTGAAGTCACATTTACCATCTGAAGAACTGAGGATTTCAGAGTCCGGGACCAGATTACAAACTGTAACAGTGGGTGTAAACAGCAGTTCCACTGATTTAACACTGTGTGAACTTCACTGCAAAAGAGCTGCATTTCTATGAAGTGAATTTGAAACATGTCTATATTTTTAGACATTGAGCCAATCCCCTATATTGGTTCATCCTTTGTTCTCTCATTCTCTGTCCTAGTCATTGTTCTTGATTATCTGGACTCGTCCGTCCCTGAGCCGGCCTCGTTCCCTCGCTTCCATGAGATCCTGGAGTACTACCCCAAAGAGCTCACGTCCTCTGTCCACTTCCCTCAGTTCAACACGAGACCGCCGGTCCCCAACAAAGGTACACCGTACAAATAAATTGAAAAGTGTCTTCTGTCAAGTCACAAATGGCATAATAGGTGGACTGGCTGCCATTTTGAGTGTATCTAAGGTTGTAATGCAGGAAATATAAGCAGGAAGTGGACCCATCTGTCTGTGAAGTGATTGGTTGAAACAGCTCTAAAGCAATTGCATGGGCCACATCAGTTCAATGAATGAGCCTCATTTCGATTAACATTGAACATTAACCGTGGGTTTGAAGTTCCAAGCCCATTCTATTCACGGTCTGTTTCTGTAGTCTGCTCGTCCTACCAGTGACTTTGGCAAACTGTTTGACTGGGATTCATGAAAACAGCTGTAACCTCTTAAAAGGAACCAGTGCTTGTGGTTAAACTCCAAAAGTAGTTTGCCAAGCCTCACTCCATAAACCAAAATGATTCATCCCTGTTGCATCAATGGCAATCTACCATGTAGGAAGCATTTCATATATATACGCTATGCGTAACTCAATTTCTCTCTCTCTTTTCTCTTCTCTCTCGCACTTCTCTTTTTTTCTCTCTCTTCTATCCATCTTCTCTCTCCTCTCTTACTCTTCTCTCTCTCTCAGCTGAGCCCGACCCGAGCGCAGAGCCATCACAGACCCAGGCCCCTAAAGAGGAAGATCACACCCTGTCAAATAAAAGACGCCGCCACGTCGAGTCCGCCCCTCCGCTTGTTGCTGTGGTAACGGTGTTTAGGTCATTGGGTCAGCTCCTCCCTGAGAGATATGACCCAGACCGTCGGAGCCTCAGGTAACCAGGACAACACTAGACCACGTAGTGAAGTGTTACATGGTCGCACTTTGCTTTTCACTAAGGCTATGTAGCTAATCTTGTCATCACAACAAGGACATAACATGTCAAATTAATCATGCGAGGCAGTAGATATGGCAGCTGTATTTGGGTTGGCACAAAGTGTCGTTTACTTAAGTTCAGCTAATTTCCTCGGCAAACCGCGGGTGTTCGTCTCACATATCATTGCCATGCTGTCTGGGTATTTCAATGTATACGTTTGGACCTCTCAACGCGCTGCCTACTTTATGATCAAACCGTATCATTTCCAAATGAAGTGTACACACTGAAGGTACACTGTGGAACAGTTGGTTCGGTATGTCATAATATTTTAGCCTATGTGTGTGATTATTGCTGAGCTGGTACCAGAGGGCACCGTTTGGCACATCGCTAAGCGGCCACCAACAGCTGGGACATTATATGTAGGGAATTCCCTAAAAGGAGTTGGCTTCAGGCTGCGTGTTTGTATGTGAGTAAACGTTACTTGAAAAATCAATGTGTTCGTTTATGCTCGCTCATTCTGGTTCATTTGTGTGTGTGTGTGTTTGTATGTGTGTGTGCGTGTGTGTGTGAGCAGGCTGCCCAACCGTCCAGTGATCAACACCCCCATAGTAAGCACGGTGGTGTACAGCGAAGCCTCCCCCCTCCCCGCCCCCCTGGACCCACCCATCACCCTGGAGTACACCCTGCTGGAGACGGAGGAGAGGACCAAACCTGTGTGTGTTTTCTGGAATCACTCCATCACGTAAGCAACACACAAACGCACACACTCACAGTCTCGCTGTCTCTCCTTACATAGTATTAATTCTGTGTGTGTGTGTGTGTGTGTGTGCGCGTGTGTGTGTTTGTGTGTTTGTGCGTGTGTGTGTGTATGTAGGGTTGGAGGTACTGGAGGCTGGTCTTCTAAGGGCTGCGAGCTGCTAAACAGAAACAACACCCACATCAGCTGTCAGTGTAATCACATGACCAGCTTCGCTGTTCTCATGGACATCTCCAAGAGAGAGGTAGGCTCCTATGGGCATGCTCTGGACGTAACTCTAGATATGGGTCTCGTCTGTCAGCTAATGACTCGGATCACTGGTCTTCCTCCCCGTCCCTGTTCTCCCCCAGCATGGTGACGTGTTGCCCCTGAAGATTGTGACCTACACCACGGTGTCGGCCTCCCTTGTAGCCCTGCTGCTCACCTTCATCCTGCTGGCTCTGCTTAGGAAGCTCCACTCCAACCTCCACAGCATCCACAGGAACCTGGTGGCGGCCCTCTTCTTCTCGGAGCTCGTCTTCCTCATCGGCATCAATCAGACAGACAACCCGGTGAGTTACATTCAGCCGCAGACACCTATGACCCCAATGCTAACCCATCAACTCTGACCCCCATCTCTAAACTTGATTCTGACCCTTAACTCGTCACCCGGACAGTCAGACGATGAGATGACCTTAGCTGACAGACCAAGTAACTGGTCTGTAAGCGTTCATTAGCTCAACTTTAACATCTACCTCTGAATTCCTGACAACGACACTGGTCTCTAACCTCTGGTCCTCTGAACACAAAATGTGGAGAGCCTTGCAGAGCATAAAGAACATCAATTATCATTGCTAGTCATGTGGATTATTGAATCCCCACGTGTTGATTTCCAGAGTGAAGGGATAACCTGGGATAGCCCTAGGAATGAAGCATGAGATTTTTTTTGCTTTACGTGACTTAATCACTGTTGTTGAGCTGGGAAAAGGTCACGCTCGGCTAGAATATCGCTATGGGAAGTCTCTGAGGCTGTGTGCCTGAACATGACGCCGTTCTTGTTCAAAAACATATCTAAGGGTTCAAAACGCACACAAACAACACAGAAAACCTCTTCAGTCCACCCACTGTGTTTTTCCTATGCCTGTGGCACAGCGGTTTCCATGCAGGGATTTCTGTTTCAGGGACGTTTAGAGCTAAAACTTGCTGTTTGCCTGCAGCCAATCCAGTTCTCCCGCTGACAGGAGCTTAGTGGGATGGGTCCTTCCTGAGAGTTGCTCTTTGTCTGCTAGATTTTTCTAGATTATACATATAATGCTACGCTAATAGTGCTGTAGCTGAGGAATTTACTGTACTGCTAAAGACTAACCACAGCTCTGTTAGATCCCGCACGTAATTCACCCTCTGAGATGTCTGATATTGTGTATATATGGGAAAGCTTTAGCTTATAAGTGTAGCCTGAAGGTTCCATCCCAATCAAGTAATCCTATAGCGTATTATTATTATTTAAATGGCATTTTTTTGTAATAAAGTTGATGCAATTAACCATGCAATTTATTGCACAGCGCCAATGTGCCCACATACAGACACACACACACACACACACACACACACACACACACTGTTTCTAATAGGCCTGCTGTCCCTCCAGGCCTGTGATAGAGACATGTTGTTACTGGTGCTTAACTGTTTAAACCTCAGAGATGTAGACCCTGCCACTCACACACAGGACTGTGTCTTTCTCCATAGTCCTCCTATAGCCACATCCAGTTTAACTACATTATCACTTGTAACTAAGGATGCTGTCTGACTCACTCTCTGTGCTTATCAAGTGCTGTGTATGTCTGTACGTCCTTGTGTTTCTAATAGTAGGAAAGGAAAATCTGGCTGGTCCTCAAAATTTGGCTGGTCCTCATGTTAACAAGGAGCTTTATCTGACTTTAGTTTAAGTTTAGGGTTAGAATTAAGCAAACAATTAGTGCTAGGCATAAAGGTTAGGTTTGGGCTTATGTAAAATAGTTGTTTTTAATGGTACAATATTGCCGGTGAGCACCTTGATAGTAAAACCTATGTGTGCTTGTGTGTAAACGTGTGTATGTGTGTGTATGTTTGTGAATGTCACTGCAGTGGAATGTTCAGTCTCAGCCTTGGGCCATCTTCTCTCCCTCCTTGCTAGGGGGTTTCCAAAAACACTGAATTCTTCCTGGAATGAGAAAGAAAGGGAAGTACAGAGAGATGGAGATACATAGAGGGAGGAAGAGAGGGAGGGCCCTGGCTATAATGTGGTGAATGCTGAATAACAGGCATTGGATTAATAGTTGGTCGTAATCGAGATTTGAACAGCGGTCCCTGCTGACATCTGAGCCTGTTCCTCTGTGTGTCTGTCAATAGTTTGTCTGCACGGTTATTGCCATCCTGCTCCACTACTTCTACATGTGCACCTTCGCCTGGATGTTAGTGGAGGCACTTCACATCTACCGCATGTTGACTGAGGTCAGGAACATCAACCACGGTCACATGAGGTTCTACTACGCCATGGGCTGGGGTATACCTGCAATCATCACAGGTAAGGACCCCGCACGCGCACACACACACACACACACACACACACACACGCGCAACACTTACAGTCATTGACCCCAGTAAACCACTAAGTCAAGGAATACCTTAGTTCAGGTCTTTTAAAAGATTCAGGCATTTTAAATCACTGATTTGATTAATACATTCTTTTGTATAATCATAAATAAGCGGTTAAATTAACAAATTCACTTGTCTTTCAGCTGTTTATTTTCTCCAACAATAATCACATTTAAATAATTTTCTCAATTAAATAATAATAACTAAATAGCTTTGGAAAATGAATCTAAATCTGAATGCAAAATATTGATTAACAGGTATATATCATTTAAAACATTTTATACAATTGTATAAAAACAATTTATACATGAAATGTAACAATAATAATAATAATGATCTAAGTGCTTGTATTTGCCCTCTTTCACACATGTAATATGAATGTGTGAATATTTGTCATTTCTTTTGCGTTTGTGTGCACTGGGCCGTGTTCCTAAGGATCAAAAAATGCAGTTTATCATAAGTGAATTGTGCCTGACTGATCTACAGATAATATTCAGTCGTTATTTATGATGCAAGGTGATTTGCAGATCAGTCAGTTATCTGTCGCCTGCAGTCCTTCTGTTTCTGTGGAACACAGCCTTTCTGTTGTGCAATAGTGATTCTGGTGTCTTGAACAATTTGTTTATAATAAAGAATGAAAGCAATTAGGAATACACAAATTTTAGTGAAAAGACTAGTTTTAAATTAAATAATTATTAGTTTGCAAACTGCACATCCGTCCTAGTCACTGGTATGAGCCAGAAGCCATTTCGCTGTGCTGCTCTTCTGCCACCCGCCAATCACCACCTCACTAACATATTATCCATGTGGAGAACCTGGGAGAGAAGAAGGCTGAGAGAGATACAGAGAGTATGGAAAGAGAGAGACAGTCACATTGAGAGAATTTGTGGGACAGTGTAAAGAAAGAGAAGAGAGAGGGACAGTGAGTGAGCTGAAGATGTAAAACAGTGTAAAGGAAGAGAAGAGAGAGGGACAGTGAGTGAGCTGAAGATGTAAAACAGTGTAAAGGAAGAGAAGAGTGAGGGACAGTGAGTGAGCTGAAGATGTAAAACAGTGTAAAGGAAGAGAAGAGTGAGGGACAGTGAGTGAGCTGAAGATGTAAAACAGTGTAAAGGAAGAGAAGAGTGAGGGACAGTGAGTGAGCTGAAGATGTAAAACAGTGTAAA
>JACXGI010018832.1:0-12918 GCA_016801175.1 Esox masquinongy | reverse complement strand
CAGTAATTCCATTCAAAAAGTGAAACTTGGATATTATATTCATTCATTACACACAGACTGATATATTTCAAATGTTTATTTCATTTCATTGTGATGATTAAAACTGACAACTAATGAAAATCCCAAATTCAGTATCTCCGAAAATTAGAATATTACTTAAGACCAATACAAAAAAAGGATTTTTAGAAATGTTGGCCAATTGAAAAGTATGAACATGAAAAGTATGAGCATGTACAGCACTCAATACTTAGTTGGGGCTCCTTTTGCCTGAATTACTGCAGCAATGCGGCGTGGCATGGAGTCTGTGGCACTGCTAAGGTGTTATGAGAGCCCAGGTTGCTCTGATAGTGGCCTTCAGCTCTTCTGCATTGTTGGGTCTGGCGTATCGCATCTTCCTCTTCACAATACCCCATAGATTTTCTATAGGGTTAAGGTCAGGCAAGTTTGCTGGCCAATTAAGAACAGAGATACCATGGTCCTTAAACCAGGTACTGGTAGCTTTGGCACTGTGTGCAGGTGCCAAGTCCTGTTGGAAAATGAAATCTGCATCTCCATAAAGTTGGTCAGCAGCAGGAAGCATGAAGTGCTCTAAAAATTCCTGGTAGACGGCTGCGTTGACCTTGGACCTCAGAAAACACAGTGCACCAACACCAGCAGATGACATGGCACCCCAAACCATCACTGACTGTGGAAATTTTACACTGGACTTCAAGCAAGGTGGATTCTGTGCCTCTCCTCTCTTCCTCCAGACTCTGGGACCTTGATTTCCAAAGGAAATGCAAAATGTACTTTCATCAGAGAACATATCTTTGGACCACTCAGCAGCAGTCCTGTCCTTTTTGTCTTTAGCCCAGGTGAGACGCTTCTGACGCTGTGTCTTGTTCATTCCTTGTGTCAAGAGTGGCTTGACACAAGGAATGCGACAGCTGAAACCCATGTTTTGCATACGGTGGTTCTTGAAGCACTGACTCCAGCTGCAGTCCACTCTTTGTGAATCTCCCCCACATTTTTGAATGTGTTTTGTTTCACAATCCTCTCCAGGGTGCGTTTATCCCTATTGCTTGTACACTTTTTTCTACCACATCTTTTCCTTCCCTTCGCCTCTCTATTAATGTGCTTGGACACAGAGCTCTGTGAACAGCCAACCTCTTTAGCAATGACCTTTTGTGTCTTTCCCTCCTTGTGCAAGGTGTCAATGGTCGTCTTTTGGACAGCTGTCAAGTCAACAGTCTTCCCCATGATTGTGTAGCCTACAGAACTAGACTGAAAGACCATTTAAAGGCCTTTGCAGGTGTTTTGAGTTAATTAGCTGATTAGAGTGTGGCACCACGTGTCTTCAATATTGAACCTTTTCACAATATTCTAATTTTCTGAGATACTGAATTTGGGGTTTTCATTAGTTGTCAGTTATAATCATCAAAATTAAAATAAATAAACACTTGAAATATATCAGTCTGTGTGGAATGAATGTATACATTATACAAGTTTCACTTTTTGAATGGAATTACTGAAATAAATCAACTTTTTGATGATATTCTAATTATATGACCAGCACCTGTATATATATTTGGTTTACCTGATTTGTAGCCCCGATCAGACTTGAGGTGACTAAACATGGACTTACATGTCCATGTTTTACTGTCAACTTATATCACATCTGAATTTGGCCCTTGGTGTTCTGTGGTAACAGAGTTGGGGAGTTATGTGGCTTTGGGATGCAAAGACTTATCTAACCAATGTCCTCCAGTTTACTTCACGTCATCACATTTCCAACAGCCATACCAGGCTCGGATACATGCACAGGTGTTAGATTAGTTAGTTTAGTAAGTGAACAGCTGAGAAGGAATGAACATTACATAAATTGCAATTCCAATCTGTGAGACAGCACCGAGGGGAGCAGTAAGTAATGAAATGTAGGATTGGGACCAAGTGTGTTTATTTGAATTATTCATCCCCCACCAGCCATCGTCACACCAGATCCATTCAGTCCCTCAGTCCCTCTCCAACACAATCTAGAGCAATTCAATTTGCCTGCCTACTAAATTTGATTTTGGACACACGATGACTAAGCTGTAACATATTTACGACAGGAATAATACGATCTATGGATGTCTTATAGGGAGGCTATAGGATGCAACTTTGTACACAGACACAAAGTCCTTATGCACATACAATAGGTCAGCTCTCACACCCCAACCACAGCATTTTGTTCTCAGTGACAGTGGCTTACAGGTGATTCAGCCCAGAGTGGATGAAAGGTTCTACAGAAACAGATGTTTTTAAAAAAGGCTTGTCTGCATTCAAATCACTATTTCTGTGAATGATGCAACTGCAGAGTTGCCATTTTTCCATTCGGTCAGACACGCCTTACATGAGGTTGTGGATATTTCTAAAAGTACAATTTCCCTAAATCTCACTCTGCTTATGAGGATGAAGGTGGATCATGAGGTCAATAAGTAGTTGCTCCAGATGAGGAGCAACAACGTGCTGGGGACCGTGGCGTGTAGAGAAGAATAAATCCAGACCTTTAGCGTTCCAATGACAGAGACTTCAAAAATATGTGAATTTGAGGTTAATGGAACACAGTGTTGGTCTCTGCTGCCATCTGGTGACCCATAGTGTGATAGTGGGTAAACATGCAGAATGAATGCCTAAGTACTGTATAGAGCAGTCTATAGGTTGCTGCTGGCGGCAAGCCCATTTTAGATGAGTAAACTGAGATTATCGTTTCAATGACTTTCTGAATTTTCTAAATAGGTATAGGTCTTTTTCTTGGAACTGCAGTGAAAGTCTTGTTATGATGTGATTAATTTGGAGCTCTCAACAATGGATTCTCATGATTTATTCAGTTAATCTCACTCATGTCTTTTTTACAGGCCTGCTCCTCAGGGGTGGCTCTGATTGTTTAACTTTTAACATTTGGCATGCTTCATAATTCACAAATATTTTGTCTGTTCAGCCTCCCCACAGCTGGTACCCACACAGACTAACTTCCTGAATCATAACAGTTTCTGCTTTGTAGTAGACAATTCATGTTATGTCACCTTTTCACAAGTACCATTAATACTGTGTTGAATGTAAGACCAAATTAGCTATCTGTCAGACCAGCTCCCAACAACAAGTCCTGGTTCAACAATATTTCACTGTCCATTTGTGGGAGGTCAGTGGAATGGGGAGTTCATGACTGAACAAATGCTTGTTATCATTTAGCAAACACTCCAGAGTGACTTACCCTAGCAAATGCACACCTTATTTATATGTTTTTTCCCCATATCAGCCCCTCATGATAATTGAACCTGTAACTGGTATTGATAGTGCCACACTGTACCGACTGAGCTACATGAAACCAGACTTAACTAATCCCACCATAATGCTTTGTTAAGTTTCAAAGATATTGTTTGACTTCAATATGTCCAATAAAGGCGGAGAATGCTTTCTGTGCTTCCATGTGATCAAACCAAATATTTTATATGGATGTTATTTTGTAACAGAGAGAATTGTTTGCCACATCACTGAAACCTGGTGATTTTTGACTAATTATGAAATCAAATGGAAATTATTATAAAAGGCTATAAAACACCCCCAAACCAGCTAATATTACATCAGAATTATATTCTGCATGATGTCTCTGCATTTAAATGCTGTTTTTTTTCCATTGTACGATAAATCAACAGCAACAAAAAGCTGCAAATAAAGATTTAAGGGACAGTGGATAGTGTTTTTTCTATAACCTTCATTGCAGACATAATCTAGAATGGGATTGGGATATACTGTATATATACATTTTCAAAATCCATTGCAGTCAATGGCAAGTGAATCAGCAAGTCAATAGAAGTCAATCAGCAAAATGTGAACCAATTTGCTCTGCAACATATACACAGTATATATACACTATATACAAGATTTGGGGAATCAACGACAATCACTGAAAGAGTAAAAAGTTCACTTTAATAGCTAAAAAAGAACTAAAAATAATGTTAAAAATAGAGAAGACTGACATCTTCTGGTGCATGGATGTTGCTGCAACAAATGACTACAGCGTTCACTGTAAGTCAGTCTTTATCTGATGTAAAGACTGTTAGCAACTTCAAGGACAGTTCTTATGTTACTGGAATGCTTGTAAAAAATGCAGAGGGCTGTCTTAACTTTTATTTGCTTTGAAGAGGGTAAAGTTTTTTTGGGGCGGGTTGGCACACGTAAGTGTATTCCTTTTGTTCTTGTTTACATTCTTCATATTGCAGGTTTTAATATGCAATTCTGTTTAGCTAACACATGGCACACGACAGTAGGCTATGAGTGAATGTTAAACAAATCTGAAAAAAAAAACATGTTGATTACCGGCATGTGTTTACACAATTTCCTTATTTTTATCGGCGGATTTTGGCTAGCCTACTCTTAAACAAGGTAAACATGTCTCTTAAAATTGGATAACAATATATAGACTTTAAACAACTATTATGGTTTCATAGTTTCGCAACTACTGGCTGCCTCCACATAGACTGTAAGGTACAGTACCATGTGCAGTATAGTACTGGTCTGTATCTCTGACAATTTGATCTGAATTAATTGGGCACTGGGGTATGTCAACAGCACCGAACATTCAGATGTTAATGTTAATTATCCTAAAGTATATTTGTCAAATATTAATAGCTGTTTGACATTTCAACAAATATTTTTTAAACAAGTACTGAAATTTGGGACATTCTGAGACATGATAAAGGAATAACACATGTACAGGGCTGCTTGAAAGCATGTGAACCCCTGGTGCAATTACAGGTTGTTTTAGTATTCACCATGAGATCTTTATTTAGTCAGAACAAGTCTTTTTTATCTGACATAACAGGTTTATAGTTATCACTTCCATATGTTGGTTTGGATGAAATCATGCGTGGGGTAGAAACACTAAATGAAAAAGAAATGAATGCAGGGGCAAAAATAAAAGAACCCCAAGTTGCATGGGTTAAATCAAGTAGGTAAGAAAAATCAGGGGGGGTAAATAACTGAAAAAGATAAATAAAAAGGAATGGGGGGGTAAATAACTGGGTAGCTGAACAATCAAAGGAGGGGTCCATAGGAAAGAGTTTGGGCAGGACTCTGATGGAGACAAGAAAGATTTTGGTGTTACCCATGCAGGTGAATGCAAAACACACCAGCCAGGAGGAAAGGCTAGTGAGAGCACATCAGTATGGGGAAGGCTGTACAATCAGTCCACTGTGAGACAAATAATTGACAAATGTACAACATTTAACATGACAGCAAATGGGCATACAAGTGGACACCCTTCCAAAATATCCCTAAGAGACACAAAAAAACATATTTAAGTAAATGCCAACCCGAACATAGCATCTGGAGATTTGTAGACCTCCCTTACTGCATCTCAGTTTACTCTGTATGTTTAACAGTAAGAACACTGAATCAAAATGGCATTCATGGGAGGGTTGCTAGGATGAAGCCAAGTCAAAATTCCGACCTTAATCCATTTGTGATGCGGTGGCAGTGTGACGGTTGCTCTGCGTGGTGCTGCGTGTTCTCTCCCTCTCCGGCGCTCCACCTCGCCGGCATACTAACTGCCGGCAGGAGATGATGGCAGCAGCGCCCCTCATAGACACACCCGCTCCTCATTACTAATTATGTTGTCTATTTAAGTTCCTTGTTTTAACCTCCACCTCATGGGTTGTCATTTGATTTCAAGACTTTGTAGTGCAGTCTTTGGATCTGCTTATTAAAAGTCAAGTAACTTTATTTTCTGTTTAGTTGTTTTCATTTTTGCCTCTCCTTTTGCGCACTCACTACACTCGCACCTTCAAGGAATGACCTGAAGCAGGCAGTACTTGCCAGACAGCCCTCAAACCTCGTTAAATTGGCTGAGTTCTGTCAGGTGGAATGGGCAAAAATCCCTAAAAAAAGATGTCAGAGACTGATTAGTGGCTATAGGTGACATGAGGTGCCATAAGCTATAGAATGTAGGTGTTCACATATTTTTGCATCTGAACTAATTTGTTAGTACACACATGATGTCCTATAAACAAACATAATTATGGGAAGTGGTAACTATAAACCTGTTATGTCAGATAAAAAAAAGATTGGTTCTGATTAAATAAAAATTTCATGGTGAACACAAAAAAAATCTATAACCGTACCAGGTTTACATAACTTCAAGCAGCACTGTATATAGAAATAAACATACACAAATGCACATACGCTCCAAGGCGGTAATCAGTTGTGTGGTGCCGTGACATACTGTAGAAACCTATATTGTTTGCTTTGTTTATGAGAATTATGTCCATCATTTCCAAAATCAGTGATCCTTCACCTCATTGTAGACTAAGTGTAATTTTGACAAGTCACCAGCCAAAGAGATTCTGCTTCAGGCCCTGATCCCCGAAAAAAAAGCTCAATAAAACTACAGCAGGGGGGAAAAGAGGCAGGTGGGACAGCATTCTAAATAGACTACAACAATGAGTAAACAAACCACCGCTACCATCTGTACTATAGGAGGACGGCCAACAATTACAAATAAACTAGAGTAAAACTGGGGCCCCGCGTCTCAACCGGAACCTGAAGTGCAGTAATATTCCATGTTTTACAGTCATGGTTGAATGAGGACATTATGACTAAGTTCATCACTAGGGCCAAGCTCGATGTTATCGAAGACCTTTCCATCAGGTAGAGGAAGGCCCGAAAAAGTCAAACAGCCCCAGCCAAGCCTACAGAAGTTTCTATATATGCATGGTGTGCAGTACCAGTGCCTCAACTTTTTAAAGTCACTGTAAGAACTGTTCATCTGGAGCTTTGTGGAAAGAATTTCCATGGCCGAGCAGCCACACACAAACATAAGCCATGCACAATGCCAAGTGGTGGCTGGAGTGATGTAAAGTTCGCCGCCATTGGACTCTAGAGCAGTGGAAAAGTGTTTTTTTGGATGCTTTTTCTAGGTTTGGCGGATGCCAGGTGAATGCTACCCGTCCGAATGTATGGTGCCAGCTGTAAAGTTCGGTGGGGAAGGAGTAATGGCCCGGGGCTGTTTTTCATGGTTTGGGCCAGGCTCCATCGGGCCTATAAGATTGTCACCTTGTTCCCTCTCTCAGAAAACAAAAGTTATATACATAATTTAAATAAATAATAAATAAAGGTCCCTTTCCGTCACTTCGGAGCCACAATGGGGACAATACACAGTGCCGGTAACCAGGAGAGGCGGAATAATGACGTGAGGGGCAGAGGCAACCTGCCCAAAAAAGAGGGGCCATAGGAACAAAAGGCACCGATAAGCAAGGCTATCAGGCCATCCATCCCTCAAGCAGAAAGCACCAAATGTTTCAGGCTAAAGGCGGTGAAATAAAGGTGGCAGAGCCGCACAAAGGCATGTGGAAATAACCACATGACAGCCAAAAAATCTCAGCCACAGACCTTCAAAGAACCCCCCGGAGGCAGCCACCTCCCAGGTGCAGGGCACCCACACCTGAGGAGCCAGCCACCTCCCAGGTGGAGGGCACCCACACCTGAGGGGGCAGCCACCTCCCAGGTGGAGGGCACCCACACCTGAGGAGGCAGCCACCTCCCACGTGGAGGGCACCCACACCTGAGGAGGCAGCCACCCTCCTAGTGGAGGGGCGTTCTATGAAGTATTTAGTTGTTTATTTTCATTTACTATAATGGCAAAAAATTACATTCAAACCAATATCTTAAAAAGCTGAAACTGTCATTTCAACAACCATGTAATAAAAATACATATATTTAATGGAAGAAGTGGCTTTGTTTTGAGTGGCTTTGTTCCACCACATGATGGTTTTCTGTGAATGATTTGTGCTGGGAAACGTTGCTGTGATATCTCCTATGAACGTAATTGGGATTTCGGATGAAGAAGCACTTTTCTGTACCGTCATACACTGCGGTCTTTGTAGAAACCTGGTTAAGATGTGGGTATGCCAAGGGCCTGTCCACTAGCACAGTAGTCTAAAGCATGACATTATAGTGTTGTAGGGTGACTACCTGGGTTTAATTCAAGGGTGTCATAGCCGAACGTACCCCATAAGACTCCAATTGGAGGTACATACAGGAGGTTTTTGATTCTTGTCAGATCACACACTTGGAATCTTCACATCAGGCAGGACTGATGCCTGCAAGATTAATAGGATGTAAGTCAAAGAAATGTTTCCTCCCATGAGCTCATTCTGTTAAATTTCGGTCTGATCTACTGTAGCAGTGTGAAAACAGGCAGAACAGCTTAATCGCGTCTAGAAGCAAACATTTCCAGATCTTTGACTCTCCATGTCCATTCTTTGAAATGATAAATGAAACCATGAATATATGTGTATGTATAGGTGTATTTTGGTAAGGAAGATGTGCGTGTGAGGAAAAAAATGTACACCAAAACAAACATTTTTAACATTTAGATTAATCGTACTGTGTTAAATTAATGTATCGTTCCTTTACTAATGTCCCTGGTGCGTTGGTATTTTGTGTGTTCACTCAACCGTTAAGGAATACTGGGGCATTAATGATTTTATATTTACCATGTACACTAGTCTATGTGGAGTTTAATCTCTCTCTCTCTCTCTCTCTCTCTCTGACATGGGTCAGTTCAAAAAATGAACTGACCCATGTTCAAAAATCTGCATACCCTTAGTCCTTAATACTGTGTGTTGCCCCCTTTAGCATCAATGACAGCGTGCACTCTTTTGTAATAGTTGTCTATGAGGCCCTGAATTCTTGCAGGTAGTATAGCTGCCCATTTGTCTTGGCAAAATGCCTCCAGGTCATGCAAAGTCTTTGGTCGTCTTGCATGAACCGCACGTTTGAGATCTCCCCAGAGTAGCTCGATGATATTAAGGTCAGGAGACTGTGATGGCCACTCCAGAACCTTCACCTTTTTCTGCTGTAACCACTGGAGGGTCAACTTGGCCTTGTGCTTAGGGTCATTGTCATGCTGGAAAGTCCAAGAGCATCCAATGTGCAGCTTTCGTACAGAAGAATGCAAATTGTCTGCCCGTATTTTTTGATAACATGCTGCATTCATCTTGCCATCCATTTTCACAAGATTCCCCGTGCCTTTAGAGCTCACACTCCCCCAAAACATCAATGAGCCACCACCATGCTTCACAGTGGGGATGGTGTTCTGTTCACTACAGGCCTTGTTGACCTCTCTCCAAACATAGTGCTTATGGTTGTGACCATAAAGCTCTATTTTGGTCTCGTCACTCCAAATGACAGTGTGCCAGAACCTGTGAGGCGTGTCAAGGTGTTGTCGGGCATATTGTAACCTGGCTTTTTTGTGGCATTGGCGAAGTAAAGGCTTCTTTCTGGCAACTCAACCATGCAGCTCATTTTTGTTCAAGTATCATCGTATTGTGCTCCTTGAATCAACCACATGTCTTTTTCCAAAGCAGCCTGTATATCTCCTGAGGTTACTTGTGGGTTTGTCTTTGTATCCCGAACAATTTTTCTGGCAGTTTTGGCTGAAATCTTTCTTGGTCTACCTGACCTTGGCTTGGTATCAAGAGATCCCCGAATTTTTCACTTCTTAATAAGTGATTGAATAGAACTGACTGGCATTTGCAAGGATTTGGATATATTTTTATTTCCTTTTCCATCTTTATAAAGTTCCATTACCTTGTTACACTGGTCTTTAGAAAATTATTTTCTGCTCCCCATGTCTCAGTATTTAGCCTGCTCAGTGCATCCATGTGAGAGCTAACAAACTCATTGACTATTTATACACAGTAAACAATTGCAATGTAAAAAGCCACAGATGTGGGAACTTCACCTTCAACTGCCATTTTCACCTGTGTGTGTGTCACCTTGTTTGTCTGTCACAAGGCCAAACATTCAAGGGTATGTAAACTTTTGATCCGTGCCATTTGGGTGATTTCTGTTATCATTATGATTTTAAAAGGAGCCAAAGAACTATGTGATAATAAATGGCTTCATGTGATCACTATCTTTAAATAAAATACAGTGTTTTTGCATGATCAGTCATATTTTCAAAATCAATACCAAAATTTCACAATTTCTGCCAGGGTATGCAAACTTATGAGCACAACTGTATATATCACCCATTCTTGGGATTTGGGACAAATCATGTCCTACCAAAAAAATTTAAAATTATTACTTATCAACATACTAATTAAAATGTTTTGGTGATATTTTTTAAAGGATTTGTACTGGTATATATACAATAAATATGATTTATTAAATGTTTTGGCCAGATTTCATTTTTTTCAACTTGTAGACGTGCCCTGTGCCAGAAAACACCCGTGTCCCAGATAAGAATTCACAACTTTAAACAATTAGAAAATGTGTTAAAAGCCTTCAAAATCTAAAACTAATGATACCTACTGATAACATAGGTGTAAAAATGCACTATTATAATCATCTTTGCGCACTATTATAATCATCAACATACTAATTCAATTTTTTTGGTGGTATTTTTTTAAGGATTTGTACTGTTATATATTAAATAAATATGATTTATTAAATGTTTTGGCCAGATTTCATTTTTTTCAACTCATAGATGTGCCCTGTGCCAGAAAACACCCGTGTCCCAGATAAGAATTCACAAATTTAAACAATTAGAAAATGTGTTAAAAGCCTTCAAAATCTAAAACGAATGATACCTACTGATAACATAGGTGTAAAAATGCACTATTATAATCATCTTTGTGCACTATTATAATCATCAACATACTAATTAAATTTTTTTGGTGATATTTTTTAAGGATTTGTACTGGTTTATATGAAATAAATATGATTTATTAAATGTTTTTGCCAGGTTTCATTTTTTTCAACTTATAGACGTGCCCTGTGCCAGAAAACACCCGTGTCCCAGATAAGAATTCACAACTTTAAACAATTAGAAAATGTGTTAAAAGCCTTCGAAATCTAAAACTAACAATACCTACTGATAACATAGGTGTAAAAATGCACTATTATAATCATCTTTGTTTTAAAATATATTTTTTATGAAAATGTTGTCCCTTTAAAATTGTGTCCCAGATTTTTGTCAACTCAGATTTTGGCAAAAACATAATTTAATAAGACATACAAATGGTAAGCTGTATCCTAAGGACACCTGTCTCACTTCCAGGTTTCAAAAAAAGCATAAATTCTGCTCAAGCACTGGTATGCTTTCTAATTTTTGATAAATTAATTAAATAATATTGCAATCAGGTGTGTCTCAACCATAACAGGTCAACTCTGATGCCCTTTTAAATCAAAACTAAATATGTATTATGGTTTAAAAATCTGTATTTTGATTAGCATTAAGAGCACTCTTAGCAACTTATAAAAATAAAATGGCTACTCACTATGACTATGCTGTGAAAGGAAAAAATATAACATTTTGTCAACTCCGTAAGATGTCAACTCCATCAACTCTTATGGAGTTGACATCTATGCTGATGGAGGTGACCTAACTCTCAGTTCTCTTTAAAAATTTAATAATGTGTTTGAAATTAGTACTTTGTCTTCAATTAAGTTATTTAAATACCATTACTGCATTAATCAACTGTTTTAATGCATGCATTTAAATGACTAAAAAGGCTATTTACATTTGTATGTTTCAGGTACAAATGGTTAAACACAATCTCTCATTAGAGGTGAAGAGGGCCAGAAACAGAGAGTATCAGAGAAAGAGAAGGGAGAGGATAAATAATCAGCCAGACTGAAAGGCGGAAGAACTACAAAGGGAGAGAGAAAGATGGAGAAAAAGGGTTGCAGAGGGGAAAATAAAATAAGCAGGAGACATGACTGAGCAGACAAGGAAATTAAATAGGAGGACATGGAGAAGTTCTCAGAGGAGGTAAAGAAAGCGCAAAGAAGACTTTCACACTCTGCAGACAGCAGACACACCACCAGGTAGTCCATTAGATGAGCTAGGTGTTAGCTGACTGTCCCTTGCAGGAGAGAGAACCAGGAAAAGAATAGAAAAGGCACTTAAGAGAAATCAAGTCTTTAAAAAACAAGCTGCTGAGATTATGCATCCAAATGTGTCATGAACTCTCCACAAAACATGAGTGAGAAAATGATTAGCTGAAGTGACTTGAGAAATCCCTCAATTATGAGGACACTTCTTTTTCACCATGCTTTGGTAAATGAGCTCTCAGCAAACAAAAACAAAACTTTACCCAGGAAACGAGCATTGAGCTTATCAGGAAAAATTCAGAAAAAATATTGCAATCTCCAAGATCAAACAGTTTGGTATATCTTCTAAATCCCTAAACAAAAAACAAACAAAGGCAAATCTAAAATAATCAGAAAGATTCATGTTTGAAATGGCTTTCTGTGTGCTTCCAGGTTTTTTTATGTTTGTGTCCTATTTTGTGTTTTGTATGACATCAACTCCGTCAGTTGGCTGTCAACTTCGTCATTGATAAGAAACATCAGAGTTTTTCTGTTATATTCATTAAATATATGTTCAGAATGATTTATAAAATGAGTTTAGGTCTATAAAAAGTTTCTATAGTAAACCTAATTTGTGTTCTTTGTGTTATAAATTATATGACATTCATCTCAAAGACAAATTACATTATCAACAGAAATTGTAAGTATAAAATAAAAATATAAAAAGATGAATAAAAAGATATCAAATGTTTTGATTATACAGCAAATTAAATAATCTTCTATTTAATACAACAAAAATCATTAACATATCTCCTTCATGTTTTATATTATTATACAATTACTTTTTATGTTCCTGACGGAGTTGACAAAATTCAAGTCCTCAGCTGCAAAAAATGCTAATAAAAAGAGTAATCACTGAGAGATTGGTCCGTTAAAATGTTTAATGGCCAAGACTTTGATCTTATAAAATATATTTTCCTAGCATAATAAGAGTAAAACATAAAATTACAAAAAAATATAAGGTTTTGTCCCAATTCTGAAGAATGGGTGATATATATATATATATATATATATATATAT
>JACXGI010018831.1:0-12779 GCA_016801175.1 Esox masquinongy | reverse complement strand
TATGGACAGAGTCTCCCACCTCAGCTGTAGATCTCTGCAGTTCATCCAGAGTGATCATGGGCCTCTTGGCTGCATCTCTGATCAGTCTTCTCCTTGTATGAGCTGAAAGTTTAGAGGGACGGCCGGGTCTTCGTAGATTTGCAGTGGTCTGATACTCCTTCCATTTCAATATTATCGCTTGCACAGTGCTCCTTGGGATCTTTAAAGCTTGGGAAATCTTTTTGTATCCAAATCCGGCTTTAAACCTCTCCACAACAGAATCTCGGACCTGCCTGGTGTGTTCCTTGTTCTTCATGATGCTCTCTGCGCTTTAAACGAACCTCTGAGACTATCACAGAGCAGGTGCATTTATACGGAGACTTGATTACACACAGGTGGATTCTATTTATCATCATTAGTCATTTAGGTCAACACTGGATCATTCAGAGATCCTCACTGAACTTCTGGAGAGAGTTTGCTGCACTGAAAATAAAAGGGCTGAATAATTTTGCACGCGCAGTTTTTCAGTTTTTTATTTGTTAAAAAAGTTTGAAATATCCAATAAATTTCGTTCCACTTCATAATTGTGTCCCACTTGTTGTTGATTCTTCACAAAAAAATACAGTTTTATATCTTTATGTTTGAAGCCTGAAATGTGGCAAAAGGTCGAAAAGTTCAAGGGGGCCGAATACTTTCGCAAGGCACTGTATGTATGGATTACTTGGGTTGTTACCAACATCTGGTGACAATTTCATGTCAATAGCACCTTTGGAAATATGTTTACTGAGAAAAATGGTGACGTGTTCAATACTTATTTTACCCGCTGTATATTACTGCCATACTTGCCATATCTAAATGTTCAATAATACTACTGTACCCAGATTGCTGCTATATCAATAATTCTTCCCAAATTGCTGCAGGTTTACAGTGTTATGTATATTGTTGCTTCATTTTATTATTATTTTCTGCCTAACTATATTTTTGCTTATATACTCTTCTTCTTAACTCTCACTGTGTAGTTGTTGGGTGCCATGTCACAAGAATTTCCTTGTGCAGGATGACGCTGTGTTGTTCGGTGCATTTGGCAAATAAACCTTGAAACTTTTGAAACCTTTTTTTTGAAACTTATGAAGATCCTGATCATGAAGATAATGACAGTCTGAGTTCATTTGATGACAACAATCTTTGTGATGATAGTGATGAGGCGAGTTATACAAGTGATACCTTTGATGAGGAAGTAAAGGAAGATGGTGATTCTGGAAAGCTATCAAAGTTGCTATGCGAGTGAGCACTGAGGAATGCCGTACCACATAACACCCTGCCAGATCTTGGTGTGCTGAAGGAGTTCCATCCAAATCTGCCAAAGTAAGTTTGGTCTCTCCTGCAAACCTTAAAGGTAATATTGAATGTTAAAAACATTGAAGGGGGCCAATATTTACATTTTGGCATTTTTTCCATCTCCAGACATTATCAAGCACTCTCATCAAAATTGACAGCAACACCATTGGCCTCCAAGTAAATGTTGATGGTTTGCCATTATACAAGAGTTCTTCTTTGCAGTTATGGCCAATTTTTTAGGCAAGATCTCTTTTGAGGAGGAGCAATTTGTTATTGGCATTTTTTCTGGCAAGAGTAAACCATTGGATTTAGAGGAATATTTGTCTGATTTTGTGGTGGAGGTAAGGAGTCTACAGCAAGGCTTTGAGATGGCAGGGAAGTCGTTCACTTCAAAGATTGACTCTTTCATTTGTGATGCCCCTGCAAGATCCTTCCTCAAGTATGTTAAGGGCCATCATGGGTACAATGGATGTGAGCGCTGCACTCAAGAGGGGGTCCAAGTCAAGAACCACGTGATGTTCCCAGATAAGTCGGCTGCACTCTGCACAGATGATATGTTTACCAGACAGAAGGATTATCATCACCATAAAGGCCAGTCTGCTCTAACCCGGTTGAACATAGGCATGGTTACAATGTTCATTCTAGACTACATATACCTTGTTTGTCTGGGAGTAACTTGCAAGTTGATAGTTTTTGGATGAAAGGGGATTTCTCCTGTAGATTGGGATCTCAGGCAATGAAAGCTATCTCTGAAAGATTGGTGTCAATCAGACAGTACATTCCAAATGAGTTTCAGTGAAAACCAAGACGATTACAAGAAGACAGGTGGAAAGCAGTTTTTGTGGTATACTGATCCTGTCGTCTTACAAGACATCCTGTCAGTCTCCCAATACAGTAACTTTCTGAACCTTTCCATTGCCATGTATTTGATGCTTTGCCCTGCTTTATGTCATTACTACTGTGAATATGTAGAAGACCTTGTGAAGCACTTCCTCAGTGAATTTGAGCATTTGTATGGTGTGGAAGAGTTGGTCTACAATGTACATGGTCTGATCCATTTGGCAGATGATGTGAGGAAGTTTGGGGCCTTAGACAGTGTCAGTGTTTCCATTTAAAAATCATATGAGAAAATTAAAGAAAGTCTCCCGAAACACACAGTATGTTCTCAAACAAATCCATCACCATATTACTATGGAGAGGATGTTCCCATCCAAAAAGAGAAACATTAATGAAGACAAGAAAAGGTCTCTGAGAAGAACACACTCTAGAGGCCCAATGATTCCCTCACTTCCTCACTGCACCCAATATCTGAAAGCTGACTTTGAATGGTTCAGCATTGCCACAACCACTGGGGACAACTGTGTCATGGTTAATGGTGACCTTGGACTTGTACAGAACATCCTGCGAGATGATCACACAGAAGAGGAATACAGAGGATATAAAAAGTCTACACACCCCTGTTAAAATGCCTGGTTTTTGTGATGTAAAAGAATGAGACAAAGATAAATCAAGATGATGTATATCCACTGTACATCACCTTTAGGAAGTTTTCAACATAGGATTCACTCCACTCTAGCCCCCTCAATTCAAAAGAAATTGGCATTCATAAAGCAAGTCATCTTGAACACAGAGACCAAGTTTACCAACGAGGAAATATGTAACAGAATTCAGGAAACTGGATGTCGCATGTCACTACTTTTCTGGAGAGACATTTATAAGAAGAAAAACATGTTCTGGGACATTTTGTGTTTTTTGCAGAAATGCCGTCTTGAAGATGTGAACTTTAATGTGACTTAATAACAAACTAGTATGCGTGAAAATGCAAATAAAATTTAAACGCAAATAAAATTTAAACCCAGGAAAATACAAGACCTTTCCTGCTGGACATGATTGGCTGAGATAATGAAGAGCCTGGACACGCTGACATACTGAGTTCTGATTGGTCTGCCGAATCACTGGTTTCTGTCATTACACCCATAGTTGTTCAGTACTGCTACCTGGGGTTTTTCAAAATCGGACAACTGCAATCGCGTTGCTACAGCTGTGAACCACATTGCAGCCCTAAATTTAGCTGGCGTTATTAACAAATCTCAGTGGGAACAAGTTGTAAGATATTACTTTTTGGAGGACAATGATGCCATGACTTAGAAGGTGAATCGTACAACGATGAGGAAATCCCTGACTTGGATACTGTTCGAAACTTTCAGGCAAAATTGAGGTATTTCATTGCAATGCCAGTGTGGACGAAAGGAAAAAGCTGGCTCGTTTTGTACAAAACAGCTGACCATGGATCACATTTACAAGCAAAGGACAACCATGGAATCTACAATTGAGACAATGAAAGATGCACAAATTCTTGCATTGAACACATTGAGTGTGAACGGTAGCGAAAACACACAGCGTAGTAAACAAAGTCAACAGACCAAATGCAAATGACAGAGGACGTTTGCTAACTAGCTACAGATAATTCCTTTTCAGAAAGTTGTCAAAGTCCTTTGCCTTACTAGTTATCTAGCTATAGCTGCTGACGTTACTGTTAACGTTAGCTAGCTAAGTAATGATGCTAAGTTACCAGCTAGCTAACATTTCCTTGTCTTGTTCTTTGGGTGGCAAGCTTTTCTTCACAAAAGTGAGCATGTTTGATAATAAACTACCTGATTGACCGGTCATTCATCCAGATGTGTGATTATGCCTAGCTATTATGTTGGCATAGTCTTCACAAAAGTGAGCAAGTCACTTATTTTGATAATAAGCTACCCGATTGATCAGTCATTCATCCAGGTTTGTGTGATTATACCTAGCTATTATGTTTGCATAGTCTTCAGAAAAGTGAGCAAGTCACTTAGTTTGATAATAAGTTACCTGATTGACCGGTCATTCATCCAGGTGTGTGTGATTATGCCTAGCTATTATGTTCACATTTTCTTCACAAGTGAGCAAGTGACTTTTGTTTGTGGTGAAACTTACCTGGCAATGAAACTTTCTGATTCTGATGCGTGATGTGGACAACCCAGTCCATCAGTACATTAAGACTGCTAAACAGCTCAGTGGCTATCCACCTGCACTCAAACTATCTGCACTTACATTGCTGCTACTATTTATTATGAATCCTGCTGCTAAGCCACTTTACATTTCACTGTATTGTTTACACCTGATGTATCAAGTGCATGTGAATTTTATTTTATTTTATTTGGTTTGATATAATAATTAATTAGAGTCCAACCAGACCAGTTTAGCACAAGGCCAGAGTGTCCCCATTTGAATACTTAAATTGCTGGGTGGGAATAAGGCCTAAGAGGGTGTGAACTACGCTGAATGGGCGTAAACAGACCAGCTCTCTGGCAAGTGTGAATCTTTCAAGCCTTTTTTCTCAGAACTAAGTAGAGCACATTACCAGCTTTTTGTATTATATACCATTACAAAGCTCTGAATCTGGACCTGTTTAAATATAAAAAGAGCCAAACTCAAATTTTGCGACAGGACCCCGTTCTTGAATTCTGTCACATATGTTTTGATACCCATGGGCACAGATTAGGCTGCCACCCCCTTGCTGCGTAGTCATTAATATTATCATTTTTTGGGACTATGTTTCACAATTTATTAAATGTACCAAACTTTTTCCAGTTACTTCCAGCTTGTTTTATAATTAAAATGTCAATATACCACATTGTGACTCGTCCATTACATTATGGTCACCACATACAGATCCAAACAAGCATAAAAGAGCTTTGATGAATCATGAAGTTCCAGGTGAAAATGGACTGCATATGAGATGACAACTTTAAGCACAGCAGGTAGGCCTTTGTTCTAAACTATAAAAAAGGTTTTATGCTGTTATCAATGATTTCTGCATGCATAACTTGGGTAACATTACTTTTTCATAACAATTTGCAGCTTATGCTAGTGTCCTCTATAATTCGCTCTCAAATGTATGTTAGTCGTATTACGTTTTTTTTCTCATTATCACACAATACTGAGCACTGAGAGTTGAACATTTTAACTGTTTTAATGTCATACCCTAACATTGTCTTACTGTTTTACAGTGGATTACGATAAGGCAAGATTCAAAGCCAAAGAAGCGGAGACCAAGACAGTCTTACTAAACAACCCAAAAGAATTTGAACGTGATCAGCGATCAAGACAGTAAATTCAGCTCCTTTTCATGCTTTCATACCCTCAATGTTTTCAGTGTGTATATATAAACTGGTGAATGAATGCAATTCACAGTTCACAAGATTTTAAAGCATTTTATTAGCATAGCTTGTGGCGTACAGTCAACTTTCAGTTCTGTAGTTTTATGGGAAATCGGAACCATATTTCACATGGTAAAATGTGCATGCTAAAATGCACTGTTATTGTTTTTTCTTCTCTAGACCAAACAAGCGATATATTGATTTGCCGCCAGCATCTCTCAAAAGGAAGCGGACTGCTCCAAGAGCCAAATATCTGGATCCAGTTGTCTGTCCTACCAGTCCCTCCACTACCTTTGGGGTTGCCTTCCACTCCCAGTCCAAGCTGGAAGCAACTCTTCATCTACCAGCTACCCCCTTTCTCCGAGCCATCTTCCGCCCGTGATCAACTCGGTTCATTTAGCCTGTTCATCTCAGAATGAAGTCATAAAAATGATGGATTATACTTAAAAAAAAAAAAAAGAACAGGATACGTTGAAAAACGTTGACATTTAACCCAAACAAACATGTTTTTGTGAAACACGCACAGTTTTGCAACAGCATTAGGTTGAAACCGAAGAATTGAACGTAACTAATCTAGTAGACAGCTCAAAAAAATTAAGGGAACATGTAATCATCACAATATAACACCAAGTCAATTAAACTTCAGGGATATCAGTCTGTCCAGTTAGGAAGCATAAGCGATACTTAATCAATGTCACCTGTTTTGGTGCAAATGCAAGTGACAACAGGTGTACTGGAGAGGCAACAGCAAGAAAACCCCCAAAAAGGGAATGGTTTTGGAGGCGGTGGCCACAGACTCTCTCCTTATACTTCTTGACTGATCCTTATCTAGTTTTGGTACCTGCTGCCCATTCAGGTTACACAAGTAGTCCAGCTCCTCCAGGATGGTACATCCATACGTGCTGTTGCAAGAAGTTTTGCTGTGTCTCCCAGTACAGACTCAAGAGCATGGAGGAGATACCAGGAGGTGGGCTGTTACATGAAGAGAGCTGGACAGGGCCGTAGAAGGGCATCAACCTAGCAGCACGGTATCTGCTCCTTTGTGTGAGGAGGAACAGGAGGAGCACCGCCAGAGCCCTACAAAATGAACTACAGCGGGATACTGGTGTGCACGTTTCTGAACAAACTGTCAGAAACACATTCCATGGGGGTGGCATGATGGCCCGACATCCTCTAGTGGGACCTGTGCTCACAGCCCAGCACCATGCAGCTCGATTGGCATTCGCCAGAGAACACCAGAATTGTCAGGCCCGCCTTTGGCCCCTGTTCTCTTCACAGATGAGATAACTCAGGATAACGGGTAGCAGCACACATAATTGTTAACAGGTACTGATTTCCTGACTTTGTTTTAGGTAATGGTCCAACACAGTCTACTATAATATTCTCAAATGGCTCATTCATAACTGGAATCGGGTAGAGAGGAGCCGGCGGAATGACCTGGTTAGGCTTCCCGGTGATCTGATAGGTATGACAGGACCTACAGTAACATGCCACATCTCTTTTTAACCCTGGCCAAAAGAAATGTAACACATGGTTATATGTTTTTGTGACGCCTAAATGTCCTGACCATGGAATGTCATGTGCCAAGGACAATACTTTTGACCTAAAAGGCGTTGGGATAACAATCTGAACCACAGAATTCCATACACCATCAGATCCCTGATGCGGAGTCCATTTACGCAGCAACAACCCATCCTCAGTAAAGTAAGTTACGGTTTGTATTTCAGCTTGCTCTTGAGTTTTCACAGAGGAGTAGCATTTCTCAAGCATGCGGTCTACCTTTTGTGCTACAATCAGGTTCTCACAGCTAAATGGCAACATGCACTCACCAGTTGCAGATAAATCAAGCTAACCTTGACTTTCCACTTTCGCAGGGAATGTAGGAGAAAAATGGGATACATCATCCGTGCTGAAGACTGGGGCAAACGCTGTGTCATCCAGTCCAAACACATCGCCCAATCGACGCGATTGTGTGCGCGTTACCACACGCTGGATACACAAAACCAAGCGACTCAGAGCTGGTGGGACTTTCAGGAGTGTCAAACACTTCTAACACTGGCCTCACTAGACCTCCAGCAATGTCATTACCCATGATCATGGTAATCCCTTTCACAAGTAGAGAAGATTGCAGAGCCACTTTAAATTATCTGCTAAGTACCTCAGATTTCAAATATACATAGTGCACATATACTGGAACATAGCCCATCTCAATACCTTGCAACAATACGCTGTAACCACACGATGACTCGTCAGACCAAGGCAAAACATCCGAGAGGACGGATGCGGACTGCGATGCTCCGGTATCCCTTAGTATAAGAATAGGCACATACGTCTCCGGATCGTCAACTAATGACACTGATCCAGTAGATAGAAAAGGATCGTAACTGGGATCAGGGGACGAACATGCAGCTTCACACAATCAGCCATGAGATGCCCTTTTCTGTGGCAGTAAAAACATTCTCGCTCCTCACTAGGACGGGGTGGAGAAGGAAGTGAGGTGGATTTGATCGGTGTAGTACCTGCTGGGGCTATGCTCCAAACTTCAGGTCTGGGCATACTTATGCGTTAGTGCAAACTTGTCAGCAAGCACTGCAGCTTGGGACAACGTTGCTACCTTTTGTTCGTTTAGGTACACAACCAATCATTCTGGTAAACTATTCTTAAACTCCTCCAGTAACGTCAACTCCCGAAGAAAAGCGAAGTCATTGCACTTGCTCACAGAACACCACCTATCAAACAGTGTTTGTTTCTCCCGAGCAAACTCCACATACAGAGTTTTTGGGCTTTTTTATGGTTCCTGAACTTCTGCCTATAAGCTTCAGGGACCAACTCATATGCACGGAGAACAGCATTCTTAACACAATCATACTGCAAACTATCCTCAAGTGCTAGCGCTGACACAACCTCTTGTGCTTTACCAAACAGTAACGGCCAAACCTCTTTGGGCCATTTTTATGAGGCTGCAATGCGTTCAAAATAGGAATCCACTTCAGACTCTCGAAACGGCAGAACTAGTGCAATGTTTTTGCTGATATCAAAGCGGTCAGCTGGCTGAACGGATGTGGAAGTGTGGTCGACACACAAAGGTGAAAATTCTTGTGCAGCACGAGCTATGGCGACTTTACCGTCTATCTCCAGTTGCCGCAACTTATACTCGGCCTCAAGCTCCATTTTCCTGACCTCTAATTTATAACTGTATTCTGCCTGTTTAGCCTCCTCCTCCATCTGAAGCCGTGCGATTCACACTTTTACACGAGCATCTAAACTGGACCTCTGGCTAGACATGGGATCAAAGCGGGGCAGTGTAAATGGAGTTGACGCGTAGGAGAGCTAACGGAGCCGCTAACCTGTTCGTCTGTCCCATCCCAGCGACTAGGACTCGCCACAGCGGGAGGTAAGACTGCACTATCCACGAGAGCTTTCCAGACACAGTGCCTCAGCTCTTGCTTGACCTGATTTTTAGACACCGGCAATGAATAGTGATTAATTATCCCTCCCAGGTCTACCTTGCCACATTGCGCTGACAGGTCTGCAGACGGGTCTGTAATGAACAACTGCACCAGCAATGTAGCAATAACAGAACAACAACAACACAAGGTGAAAAACAGAAAAAGAAACCAGCCCTACCCAACACGCGGACCATGGGCATCCAATTGATCAATCCTGGATGAGCCCCCACCTGTTACGCCCCCTCCAATGGCTCGTGGGTGAGAAGGAGAACGCCACCACCCAAGATCACACATTCCCTGGAGTGTCAACCGGTTCTGAGGGAAAGGTGTGTTAGTCATTCTCATGGGTCGTCCAGTGACAACTTCATGAGGGGAAAGACCAGTGGTTGAATGTGTTCTCCCACGCATACTCATCAAAGCCAATGGTAACACCTTTATCCATGTCAACCCTGTCTCAGCCGGTAGTTTTGCCAATTTCAATTTCAATGTGCCATTAGCACACTCTACTGCCCCTCCTGACTGAGGGTGGTAACTACAGTGTCCTTAAATCGATTTGCAAAGCTTCTGACATTGAGGTTATTACCTCGCTGACAAAGTGTGTACCATTGTCTGATGTCAATCGTGTGGGAATTCCCCACCGTGGGATTATTTCTCTGATCGCTTTTGCTACCGCATCTGCGGTGCTGTGTCTGCAAGGGAAAGCTTCTACCCATTTAGAAAACATGTCAATGATTACCAAACAGTATTTCTTACCTTCGCAGGGAGTCAACTCAATGAAATCCATCATTAGATATTCAAAAGGGGCATCTGGTGAGGGCTGCACTCCCCTGCAGCCACAGACACACCTTTACCAACATTGTAAGAAGCACAGATTTGACACTTTTTACAAAAATTCTCAGTAAAAACAATAAATCATACAGTATACCAATATTTATTTACAATGTCAACAATCCCTCCTTTTGAGACATGGTCTAGGCCATGTGTCAACTTGGCAAGGAATGGGAAACATGACCTCGGTAGGGCTGGGCAAGAGCCCTCAGCCAGCCACACACCAGAGGCATCGCGCACACAGTGCCACTGCCAGGCCTTTAATTCCTGTGCATCAGCAGTAGCCTGTAAAGCAACAACATCATTAACGGAGAAAAGGTTTGGAGCAAGCACTAGCTGCATCTGCAAAAGAGGGGAGACAGAGGAGTGAGCAGCACGTTTAGCAGCAAGATCAGCAGTCATATTGCCTAGGGAGACAGGATCAGTGTTAGGGGTATGTGCCTGACACTTCATAACAGAGATTGACTTTGGAAGAAGGATAGAATCAAATAACAAAGACACTAGAGCAGAGTGTTGGATAGGTTTACCAGTTGATGTAAGGAAGCCATGGTGCTTCCACAGAGTTCCAAAATCATGCACTACATCAAACGCGCAGCGAGAATCTGTATAGATATTAACTGTAGCTCCAGTAGCCAAGACACAGGCCCTGGTAAACGCAAACAGCTCAGCTGTGTGAGCAGAGATGTGCGAAAGCAAACATGCACTCTCCACGAAATCATGAGCAGTAACGACCACATATGCAATGGCCAGAGTCAGTACGAGAGGCTGATCCGTCGGACCTCAGTCAAATTGACATGAGGTGTAGTGGTCAACTCAATCAGTCGTGTACAGCCGTGTTCTTCACCAGCATCAGCAGTAGGAAGTAGAATAGCAGGATTTAAAACAGTACAACGTTGCAATGAGACATGTGACATGGTCAACAAAATGTTCTGGTATTGTAAGAGCCGAGCAGGAGTGAGATGTGCAGTCTTGACCTGGTTGATAATAGAATCAACAGCATGTGGAACATGCACAACCAGTTCAGTCATTGCAACAAGATCAGCACAGGACAACACCGCCTCAGTAGTCGCAGCAACCGAACATAGGCAGGAAACAAGTCCTCGTATTACAGCATCGAGTCGTTTAGAATAGTAGCCTACAGCACGATAGGAATCACCATGGCATTGGGTGAGAACAGCAGACATGAAACCATCTTTTTCAGAAACAAACAGGTGGAAAGGTTGCGAGTGATTGGGTAAACCCAGATATGGCGCAGACAAGAGAGCACGCTTTAGCTCCAGGAAGGCTTGATCCCCCTCTGGAGTCCAATCAATATGATCAGAGGCAACCATTTTGGTGGTGTAAATAAGGTCTATCAGCGGCTGTGTCAGGGCCGCAAAGTCCATAAGCCATGGACGGCAATACCCGGCCATGCCCAAAACAGATATCATGTGCTGTTTGGTGATGGGTTTGGGCATGTTCTGAATAGCTTGTATCCTGTCGGTAGAGAGGGAGCGACCCTCGGGAGTGACGGCATGACCAAGGTACCTTACACTAGTTTGATAAAGCTGGGCTTTGGAGCGTGAAACTTTGTGGCTGTTGTCAGCAAGAAACAACAATGACGACAAAGTGTCGTGTCTCACGAGACTTTGTGTCTCACACAAAGCCTCCTGTGTGTCTCACAAGCCTCCTTTGAGGGGTATTAGAAATCAGCCGTTTCGTATAGTGGTTGAAATAATGATCGCGTACCCGGTCGTCAAGGGAGAGAGTAATTCAATTATTTATTGCAGTATTTGATAGTCTATTGTTCATGATGTTACAGACTCAATACTCGGTCTTACTAACTTGAGCCCTTAAAATAAATGTAAACGCAAACCAAAACTGAGAATCAGGGTGCACAGGGATACTGAAAAATGCATTGGTCAACTCTATCACAGTGAAACATTTACTATCTGACGGTACTTGAGAAAGGATGGTAACTGCGTTAGGCACAACAGGTGCTCTAGCATGAGCAGCCGAATTCACAAGTCTCAGATCAAGAACAAAACGATATTCTCCAGAAGGTTTCTTAACCGGAAGAATGGGCATTGTGGGCAGTGACAATCATAACATTCACGGATAGCACCATGATCAACCAAGGCATCAAAAACAGGCTCAATTCCTTTTTCAGCAGCAGTACTCAGGGGATATTGATCCTTATAAGGCCTATGAGTGGATTTAGGTTGTATGACCACAGGCGCAGCATAATGCATTGCAACAATGTCTGAAGGGCCTGTTGCCCATAAATGTTCTGGAACTGTGCTAAGCCATTTCGGTTCAGATAGTAGCGGCAATTGCACAGGAGTGGCAGTCATGGAGATGCACTTCTCAAATCGTACTGAAGAAACAGGTGTGAAGAAAGGTTGATTGTAAGTGCCTGTAGAGGAGGAGTAGGACTGGTGTCCGGGACCGGCGAGGCATGCTGAACTTTGACCATCCAGGAGCCTAAGTCCTCTCATTCAATGTCTGGTGATTTGGAGAGACTGCAGTGTGGGACTGAGTTTGGGACTTCGAACAGTTGTGATCGGAGTTCAGATAACAGTACTAGTGCTGCCACACCGAACGGTCCTGTATAAACACCATCTACATAAACAACACAAGTCTCAGGCTGTGTTTCCTGACGAGAGCGAAAAGTAGGGTCCACCACCGAAGACAGCCATAGCACAGTGCAGGGACTCAGGAATGTCCTAAGTAGAATGCGATGGGGAATTAAGGGCCATCTCATGTAAACGGTCTTCTACATCCTCGTCATTCAGTTCCCAAGAAAATTAGGATTCTGTAAAGACCTGTGCATATGGTCCAAATGTGGAAGAGTTGATGTGGAAACCGGATGTGGAACAAGTCAGATCAACACTTGACAGGGCTAAAAGATCTCTACCCATGGTGTTAATTGGGCAGTGCTCAAAATATAAGAACCGATGATGCACTTCAACCCCCCCCCCCCACTGAACTAAAAGAGGATCTCTCAGTGGTT
>JACXGI010018830.1:0-12742 GCA_016801175.1 Esox masquinongy | reverse complement strand
CCAGTCTGCCAGGACCCGCCCCCATCCGCCAGTGCCCACCCCCATGCTCCCTAGTCTGCCGGGACCCGCCCCCATCCGCCCAGCTCCGCAAGCCATCGTGCCGCTCTGAACTTCTGTAAACAGTTGACACAGGCAGCACCTGCGCTCAGCCCACAGGGAAGCAGCACACTTAAAACTGGTCAGCCGTAAAATGAGTGGAAAAACCAAGTCCTTTATGTGAGCGGAGCAGCACAGCCCAAGTCAAGTAGTCTCCTCAGAGTCATACAGGAAAGAAATACTATACTACACACATCCATGTTCAGTGTGTGTTTCTAACCTAAAAATATTATGGGGGACAAAAATGTCCCCAAACTGTGGTAAAATCAGAAAAAAATGACTAATGGGGACTCTATCCTATCACCATTTTTTTGGCCTTAAAAGTTAGGTTTAGGGCAAATGTTACAATTAGGGGTAGGAACAGAATTAGGCATTACTGGTTAGGTTCAGGGTTAGGCCTTAAGGCTAGTTTAGTCATAAATGTTAGATTACTGAGTTTAAGGTTGGGGTTAGGTTAAGGTTAGGACTAGTAAAAGTAGGGTTTTTCTAAGGTCAGTCAACTTCGGTGTCTCCATTTAAATAGCTAAATAAACGTAGCAAGCGTGAGGAGGAGGCCACTGGACTGGTTTCAAAGACTTGAGTGGGTGTGTGATCTTGGATGAAGAGATTTTCAATCCACAGTTAATGGCGGACAGCTGCGACCGTTTGCCGTGTCCTGATGTTACAGAGTGGGGAGCACAGGAAAGGGGTTGAGCGGATGAGGACAGTTGTTACAGAGTGGGGAGCACAGGAAAGGGGTTGAGCGGATGAGGACAGTTGTTACAGAGTGGAGAGCACAGGAAAGGGGTTGAGCGGATGAGGACAGTTGTTACAGAGTGGAGAGCACAGGAACGGCGTTGAGCGGATGAGGACAGTTGTTACAGAGTGGGGAGCACAGGAACGGCGTTGAGCGGATGACGACAGTTGTTACAGAGTGGGGAGCACAGGAATGGGGTTGAGCGGATGAGCACAGTTGTTACAGAGTGGGGAGCACAGTAACGGGGTTGATAGGATGACGACAGTAGATCATCGAGCGACAGGACCTGACAGTGACTCTAGAGACAGGCAACAATTGGGTTTTCTCCTTCTCTGACGATACAAGAGGGAATTACATGTCACTACTGCTTCTATTATCAACTCCAGCTAACTAGTTACCCTAGCAGGTCTGTAGGAGCAGTTTGTGTAGGAGACACATACACACGCTCTTGTAAATGTAGTCCTGTTGAGGGATGAAGCCCGGGCCAGAGACACATGTTACATGTCAGATCTCTGGATGATGTTAAGGGGGCGTGTCCCACCACTCCAAAGGTTGCAGCCAGTTGGACTTCAGTGAACATTTGTTATTTCATATGGTGAATTACTGTGTTTTGCTACGAGTTGAAGACTTCCAGTTTTAGGGTGTAAAACCACACGGCTTGATATCACTGACTGCCTTGTTTGGAGCATTACACTATAACATATTATTGTGAGTTACACAGATCCACACTGACTCCGACCCAGTTCTCACAACGGTGAGCAACATTCATTGGGTTCTTACATGTGGTTTCTAAATGGTGTTATTAGTGCATTACTCAGGCATTTTCTACCTTTCCATTTGAAACGTGTTTAAGACAATCATGGCTACTGTAGACCAACAGCTTCTGTGTGAAGAAAACCAAACACATTAGATAACAGTGCAATAAAATTAACACAGTTATAAAAATCTCCATTTACTTATGCAAGCAGGAGTATTTTTTTTTGTCACCCAGCCGTAACAAAGCGGTGACATGATGCAAACTGGAGATTTTCCAGATGGCCCAACACAAGCTATTCAATATTTCAAATAGCTGTCTGTCTGTCTGCACATCCTCTGAATGTCCAGCCTGTCTGTCTGTCTGTCTATGTCTGTACAACCTCTGTATGTCTAGCCTGTCTGCCTGTCTGTCTGTTCATCCTCTGTATGTCCAGCCTGTCTGTCTGTCTGCCTGTCTGTCTGTCTCTGTCTGTACATCCTCGGTATGTCTAGCCTGTCTGTCTGCCTGTCTGTCTCTGTCTGCTCATCCTCTGTATGTCCAGCCTGTCTGTCTGTCCCTGTCTGTTCATCCATCTGTTCCACAGCTAGGCTGTTGGGGTCGGTGTGTATTGCACGCATAGTCCAATTCCTTGGACATAACAGTGTTGACCTTGGCCAGTGACGGGCCGGGCCGAGCCAAAGAGGGGTCACACCTGGGTGCGAGGTGTTGGGCTGGAGGCCGGTCCAAGGCTGCCTAGGCCCAGAAAGGCTGGGGAGTGCTGGAGGCAGGCCCAGAGGGAGTGATGGGCGGGCAAGCAGGGCGGTTTAACAGCCAGCTAGTGAGGTTATGTTATCCTCCGCAGCTCCAGGTGGACCCGGCGTCTAGCCACTCCGCCATAAAGGTCCGATTGACGGAGAGAGCTGTGGAGATGGTTGCCCTCCTGGCAGATTCCCCCATCTCTGCAGGGAAAGTATGAAGTTCTGTTTTCAGTGGCCATTGGGTTCCTCCCTGACCAAGGCCCATTTTGTCCGGCAATTTAGTCTGGCCGGATGGCGAACTCTAGGAAGAGTCCTGGTGACTCCAAACTTCTTCCATTTCATAATGATGGACCTCACTGTGCTACTGGAAATTTACGATGCTTTAGCATTGTTTAAAAAATAATCCCCAGATCTATGGGGCAAATTCTATCCAAGAGGTCTAGGAAGAGTTCCTTGGAGTTCATAGCTTGGTTATATGCTTCAAGGATCTGACTTTACCTGACTTTATTTTCAATAAATTGGCACAAATTCATAAAAAAAATGCCTTGTCATTATGGGGTATAGTGTGTAGACTGAAATTAAATACATTAATAAAGAACAAAAAGGTAATTGAATCTGTTTTAACCCCTCTACATATCTGTTTGGAATCTGTTATAACCACGCTACATATCTGTTCTGAATCTGTTTTAACCCCTGCTACATATCTGCTCTGAATCTCTTTTAAACCATGTGTATATATATCTATACCTGTTTTGAATCGGGAAAGACTTGTGAGCTCCTTTAGTGGAGTGGCATGAGGAAGCGCTCTAACATGAGTACACTGCCAAACAAGCAGACGTCCTTCAGTGATAACACATAGCCTTCGCCAAAGCCATGTCAACAGCTATCCTCAGACATGGTGTCCTTTGTGTTAGCTAGCTAAGTGCTGTCATTTGGGACAGAGAGGAACCCCAGTCCTGTGGAAGCAATGTCATGACAAACACCACCCCATTCCTTCGAGTGAACTGACCAGTGCAAGACCCTGACTAAAGTAGTAGACAAAACGGAGAACAGGGTGCAATTTCGAACAAGGGGACTGCAGTGTTTAAATGTCCTTGCTGATAAGAGCAGTCCAGTCTAACAGTGAGTCATCTTTACGTGAGGCCTAACCCTGCCTGGTGCTCCATGTGAAGCAGGGGGATTAAGTGCTCCCTGTGGCCCCAGGGACATCACTCACCTGGGGGTAGGTCTGGGTCGGAGGGGGCGGCCTGCTGAAGGCGGCGTGGCTTGGCCAGGGTCTTGGAGCTCTCTGAGGCACTGCGGCTGGTGGAGCTGGAGCCACTCTCATGGTCGTCCTGATAGGAAAACAAAACGACAGAGAAAAAGAGAGAGAGAGAGAGAGAGACAGATGTAAGACATGAGCAGGGGAGGCGTGGGGGGGTTCATGGGGTCAAGCAGGCTGTTGAAGAGGGGTGAGGAGATAAGGGGTGAGGAGATAAGGGGTGAGGAGGAGGGAGTACGTATGCACTACTGATCAGCATCACCGCCCCTCCCTGTTTTACAACCCCCACCACCACACAAATAAACACGCCTGCTCCTCCTATCTGCTCCTCCCCTCACCAGCTCATGCAAGCCTCTGAGACACACACACACATGCAAAAACCCTCTACTAAGAGTGTTGCAGTTTGGTTTCTACAACATCTACTGGCCTGTGCCGCGACCCTGTCAGCTTTGCAGCTCATTAAAGGAATTTGTACAGGATTTGGGTGTTTTTGGAGCCTTAGTTTGTGTTTTTCATGCTCTCCGAATCTCCAGAAAAATGCCTGACAAGACATGGTGAGTTACGAAAGTGGAATTTGACGGGACTGCTATCCGTGAAGCAGTATATCAGCCAAGCCCCTGACTAAAACACACAGTCTGATCCAAATTGGCCCTCTGTTGGTGGTTTCACATAGTAATTAAGAGGACATAATAAAAGTACTTTGCATAATTTGAGAATTGAACTGAATGAAGCCATTTCCCATAGTAGGTCTGGTGAAAATATTCACACACACACACACACACACACACACACACACACACACACACACACACACACACACTACGAGGGTGAGACTGCAGTGGATTTCCCATGATCACTTTCGGTGGGAACTGGTAAACAATGTGCAGAAATAATAAATAGCTCATCAAGGTTGGAAATTAAAGAAATTGACAATAATAAGAAATAGATTATAGCTTGATTATACTACACCTCATTTGTAAACCTCACATTACTTCAAACGCCGCATCTGAGATGTTTACAGACCGAGTATGTAAATACATCTAAAACATGACGGGTCGAGACGGGTCCATCTGGAGACACACTAAGATGAGGGAATGGTGTGTTTATGGAACAGACACCGTACACTGAACACTGAAGGAAAACACTGGGCCAGGTCCGACTGTACTCGGCAGGGAGTGCAGGAATGCATTACATGCGTTAAGTGTGATGCTACTTTAAAGGCACGCGCTTGGGGGCAGACAGAGGTGCCTTGACGCGATCCCTGAAATCATCGTCAGTACAGAGGGACATAGAGACGGACATACAGAGAGAGATAGGAAGATATATAGAGCGATGTAGCGGTAGAGAGACAGATGAAGAGGGAGATGGAGATAGAAAGATATTTAGAGAGAGCTAGAGTTACAGAGGGGGTAGAGAAATAGAGAGGTAAAGATAGGAGGTCTGACAAATGGACAGACAGATGATGAAGGTCTGACTGATGGACAGATGATGAAGGTCTGACTGATGGACAGATGATGAAGGTCTGACTGATGGACAGATGATGAAGGTCTGACTGATGGACAGACTGATGAAGAAGGTCTGCCTGATAGACAAATGATAAAGGTCTGACTGATGGACAGATGATGAAGGTCTGACTGAGATGGACAGGAGGGAGGTTCTAAATAGGGTAAGAGGGGAGGTTCTAGACAGGGGAGGAGGGGAGGTTCTAGACGAGGGAGAAGGGGAGGGTCTAGACAGGGGAGGAGGGGAGGTTCTAGACGAGGGAGAAGGGGAGGGTCTAGACAGGGGAGAAGGGGAGGGTATAGATGACGGGGGGGTCTGGACGAGGGGAGAAGAGGAGGGTCTAGATGGGGTAGGAGAAGAGGAGGGTCTAGATGGGGTAGGAGAAGAGGAGGGTCTAGATGGGGTAGGAGAAGAGGATTACATGGGTGGTGGAGGACGGGCAGGTAGAGGAGGGAAGGCTGAAAGGACCAGACCAGAGGACACCCTTCCAGGCTGAGTGACAGGACAAGGGGACCGCCTATTGAGAGGGTAAGTGGGTACCCATGGTGGGTTAGGGCACAGGAAGTCTCTGCCTGACCCCTTGACCCACCTCCCCTCCCCAGCTCTCTCCTCAGCTCTCTCCTCCGCTCTCCCCTCTCCTCCGCTCTCCCCTCTCCTCAGCTCTCCCCTCTCCTCAGCTCTCCCCTCTCCTCAGCTCTCCCCTCTCCTCAGCTCTCCCCTCTCTAAAATAAACTAACTCTGCTCTCAGCTGAGCTCTGCCATTTCTCTGCAGGTTCAAGGTCCTTGCTTCAAAATCAATTTGCCTGAAGCAAAATAAAGCAGCCACACGTGTATTTTCATTCTCCCAAAATAAAACATTTTATGAAAAGAAAAATTATGACATCATGTAAACATTCCAATTAAGCATTCTATTTCACAACGGACAATTGAGCGCTGTATTATATTTTCCACAAATTGGCGAGCAATTTCTCTATTCAACCAGAGCATACAAACTAAAGTGTAGTCTGGGGAAAGGGGGGGGGGCTGCCTGCCACTACTAAACAAAACATTTGTCAAACTGGTCAATTTCACAGTGTTCCACTGGATTAATGAGAGCTCCCAACAGAAAGCTGGCTGGATAAACACCTTCTAATATTATTGTTGTTTTTCCTTGGCCAGGCCCGGTCAACTCAGGGTGACATCAAAGCACACCGGCCTAGAGAGGAGGGGGCGAGGGGAGAAATGGGGGAGAAGTAGGGAGGACGGAGGGAAGCGGTGAAGCAGGGATGAACGAACGCCCAAGGAATGAGAAAATAAATGGAGGGAAACCCGATAGGTCCTTATCTCAGACAGCCTCCCCCACACCTCCCTGGTCCATCACATAGAGGCCATGTCCCCCCGTGTCACGACCCACGCAGAGAGAGACTTCCCCAGGGAGGTCAGGGCAATCAGACCTCCTAAAGCCTCCAGCACCAGACTACCAGCTTCAGGGCCAATGAGTTTACACCCTCCAAATATTCTACCAGCCAGTGGGCTTCAGAGACGACCTGGGGCTGACTGGGAGCTGAAAGGGGCCTGCAAGGAAAGAATGTAGGCTGGGATCCACAGAATCAGAGGGAGAGAGAGATGAGGGTGAGAGAAGGTGGAGGAGAGACAGCAGGCAGTGTAGAAATGAGTGAGAAGAGCGAGAGGAAGGAGGGGCAAAAAGTATGAGGGAGGGAGAGAGAACCTCGGCACAACACCGGCCCAGAACCTCGGGACAACGCCGGCCCAGAACCTCGGCACAACACCGGCCCAGAACCTCGGGACAACGCCAGCCCAGAACCTCGGCACAACACCGGCCCAGAACCTCGGGACAACGCCAGCCCAGAACCTCGGCACAACACCGGCCCAGAACCTCGGGACAACACCGGCCCAGGACCTCGGGACAACACCAGCCCAGAACCTCGGCACAGCACCGGCTTCAAAATGCCTTCAAAATGACTGTTATCTGTTAAAGACTAGCAATTTGCTGCGGATCTTGGCCAGCTTAAATTGAGCTGCTGAGGTTATGAAGCCATCAGCCTGGTTACTTTCCCCTGCGGAAGGTGTGATTTTCAGTCTGTTTTTCTGCTAGAGAATCCCCTCTATCCTGCCACACTGGAAACCAGAATAACCAAGGCAATATTTGCCAGTTTAGCCCATTTGGGGAACACTTCGCTTAGGTCCCTTGTGAGGACTTTGGTACAGAGTTTTTATTTATCCACCATAAGCTGGCTAACGGAATCCCTGACACGCACACAGGCAGGTCCAGATGCACTATGGGTCAGTTCGACTCATTTCATTCTCATTCCAGACCTCCCCCTCCCCACTACAGGCCATAACTAACAGCAGGAACTGATAGAGCGGTTTAATGAAGACAACACTGTTCTCAACACAATGGACTCCATCTGTAGAACCAAGGGGAACAGATGAAACGGGAAAGAGGGAAGGAGAGGAGGCGGATAGAGTCACTGATTGGTGTGTTTCCAGTCATTTGAAATGTAAAGGAACGCTGCCATCATTTCTTAAGACTTCTCTCCTCCCGCTTTCTCTCTCCCATCTTCTCCACTTCTTTCTCCCTCCGGTCCCCGGCCTGGACAAGCAGTTCGGGAATGAGTTCCGTAGCAGACATCACAGTTGACTCAAATTGCCGTTCTTCCCTTTCAAACACATCCATCACCTAAAGTAGAAATTAGCTGCTAATGTTTTTTTAATGGAACTGTTAAATGCAGAAAGCCATTAAAGGCCATCAGGACATGATTAAAGACCCAGGGCTGCAGAGCAAATGGCACACTACTGCTTTCTCCAGTCAATCCGTGGTGTCCCGTCCGTGGTGTCCCGTCCCCGGGTCCCGTCCCCGCGGTGTCCCGTCCCCGGGTGGCGTCCCGTCCCCGCGGTGTCCCGTCCCCGTGGCGTCCCGTCCCCGTGGCGTCCCGTCCCCGTGGGGCCAGTCCGTGGTGTCCCGTCCCAGTGGTATCCCGTCCCCGGGTCCCGTCCCCGTGGCGTCCCGTCCCTGGGTCCCATCCCCGTGGCGTCCCGTCCCCGTGGCGTCCCGTCCCCGTGGCGTCCCGTCCGTGGTGTCCCGTCCCCGTGGTGTCCCGTCCCCGCGGTGTCCCGTCCACGCGGTGTCCCGTCCACGCTTAGTCCCGTCCGTGGTGTCCCGTCCCCGCGGGGCCAGTCCGTGGTGTCCCGTCCCCGTGGGGTCCCGTCCCCGAGGTGTTAAACCCAGTGGGCTTAGGACAGTCAAAGATAAAACAGGTGTCCAGAGCACACCCCCCTTCGAATCACACTGCTCCCTCAACCAGGAAACAGGCGGTAATCTTGGATTTTTTACGGCCATCCAAAGTATGATAGCAATTCCATATGGACTTCGCCCCAGTTCTAAATAAAATATTCCACATCCAGCACAAAATGGGAGGAAACTTTTTTTAATCTATAAATATCTGGATATATTTGCAAAAGTCCCAGACAGCATCTTCCAATCAGGTTCACAGTAAATTGTGTATCACTCTGTCGAATAGCCATGGACCCATTCATCAAAGCATCCAGTGCGCTGGGAGAACCCTAGACCAGAGCAGAACACCACTCAAACCCAGTGCGCTGGGAGAACCCTAGACCAGAGCAGAACACCACTTAAACCCAGTGTGCTGGGAGAACCCTAGACCAGAGCAGAACACCACTCAAACCCAGTGTGCTGGGAGAACCTTAGACCAGAGCACAACACCACTCAAACCCAGTGCGCTGGGAGAACCCTAGACCAGAGCAGAACACCACTCAAACCCAGTGTGCTGGGAGAACCCTAGACCAGAGCAGAACACCACTCAAACCCAGTGTGCTGGGAGAACCCTAGACCAGAGCAGAACACCACGCAAACCCAGTGTGCTTGGAGAACCCAAGACCAGAGCAGAACACCACTCAAACCCAGTGTGCAGGGAAAACCCTAGACCAGAGCAGAACACCACTCAAACCCAGTGGACACGACATCCATTTACCGCTCCATACTGTAATATAACACTACGCATTATAATAATAGTACATATTGAGAAAACAAACTTGCTAAACTTGCTAAACTTGCTACAAACTTGCTAATAACACAGTAATACTGGTTGAGATTTCAACCATTTGTAAATCGAGTGGTGAAACCAAAAAAATTTATATATTTCTACCAACTTTGTTGATAGCGGGAGACAACACAGAACACAGCTCTAACCAGGATCACTAAGCAGTATCAGTTCAGAATAAAAATATTTATTGCAGAGCATTGTTGTGTTTTAATGGAAGGAAATGCACCTGAACGGAATTACTATATGGATAATTAATTTAATGTGTGGTTTGAAATGTACCGATATTCACACATAATTTGGTGCGTATAACCCCGTGCTCTATTGGTCGCGCCAGGCAAGCTCAGTGTTTTCTTATGAATTCAAATAGAACTTGAACCCAGGTGACTGCCAGCAGGTCTTACTAAAATGTATCTGGACACCACTGTGGAAGGTATTAGTGATTAAAACCAGAATATCACAATGACACACTGAATAATTATCTTACTGAAAACAGTTCATTAACTTTTTTCCCCTCTCCCTCTCTCGGCCTCCTCGACTTATTCTCCCACAGCGCATCTGCCTTTATCAACCCCCCCCCCCAGCCAAAATGCAATTATCTTGTGGGAGAGGAAGTCCGTAGCTTGAACCATGACTGGATGGGGTTAATGTAATATTACCATCCCGGTATACAGGGGGCAGCAGTCACTGTTATAAATGTATCACTGGATTCCATTAATCTAACCAGAAGCAACAACACAGCAACCGTCGGGTGGAGTTGCTCCTGGAATCCAGGCTGCTCATTATGACAACACTCTGATTAATAAGAAACCAGGGCAGTCAGATGTACAACTCCTATTACCCACACAATGGACCTATCGGGTCTGTAGGGAACAGAGCAGACCACTTATAACCTGGGCCTATAGAGAATAAGTAGGCACTACTTTTAACCAGGCCTATGGGGAATTAGGGTGCACTACTTTTAACCAGGGCTTATAGGACACCTAGTGCTTGTGCCAGTGTCTTTATCAGCCAGCATTCCAGTTGTCACTGCCAAATACGCAGCTGGAGTTACAGTGGAGTTGGTGATTACAAGTTAAAAGGAATAACATTGATATTTTCCATGACAACATACTGAGCCTCAAAAATAGAATTAGAATTATAAACAAAGTCAGAAACAAACATTCAGCTGTGAGCTACACATGTTGTAGTATTTTGAGGCTTAAAACGAAAGCCAATACGTTTCGTGGTTGGAATTGCGGTATGTATTTAGTTTGAGAAATCAGACTTGAGTTAGCAACTTCTGACAGAGTGGTTTCAACTGGACAAACAAAAAACGGATGCTTGTCCAATGGACACTAACGCGTTCAGTGGAGACCAGTAAAAATACAGAGTTAGAAGACTTGCCTAATTGTTTTGATTGGAGGGTAGCTTTCAGGGTTATCCAATCAGGACCAAATCTGTTCCCATAAAAGCCCATTACTGTTCATAGCTGAAGACTGGAGAAAGACCACATGACATGGAGTACAAAGGAGGGGGATGTAAGCCAAACAGACTGGTGCTCAGGCTACAGGCCACTCTAGCACGCTACACAGGGATGCCTGTTGGGACGTCAACCAGACGTTATTATTGCCCGCTAAGCTTCATGATTTTGGGAGACTTGAATTGAGCGTGCTCCTAGGACCTAATTATCGACTAATTCAAAACATGCAGAAACCTCTTGGAGCCCAGAGCTCCTGACCTGAAAGGCCCATGTGTGAGCCTGTAGGTTTTCTACTCTTTCTCTGGTCCTACTTCCAGGGAGCAGAGAACTGACAGATCACATCCAGCAGCCGTAACTGAAGGTGGCCACTGAGGTCTCAGGCAAGGAAAACACCTGAGCCCAGCGGCGCGTAAACGGAGCGAGGGCACAGAGCCTGAAGACACGTTTACCCGACACCACAGCGGTGCGCGGCCACCACGTTAGCACCATAAAAACATGATGACTGTTTCTGCACTTTCACAGGGCAAATATGATTGGTGTGGCCTCAGTGAGGGCGAATGTGATTGATGTGGTCTCATTGAGGGCGAATGTGATTGGTGTGGCTTAAGCGAGGGTGAATATGATTGATGCGGCCTCAGTGAGGGTGAATATTATTGGTGCGGCCTCAGTGAGGGTGAATATGATTGGTGCGGCCTCAGTGAGGGTGACTATGATTGGTGCGGCCTCAGTGAGGGCGAATGTGATTGGTGTGGCCTCAGCGAGGGTGAATATGATTGGTGTGGCCTCAGCGAGGGTGAATGTGATTGGTGCGGCCTCAGTGAGGGTGAATATCATTGCACACTCAGGTTCTCTAAACTAGCTACACTTTGTTTCTTGACAGCTGACACTAGCCTCGATGATTTCTGACATTTTCATGAGTCTAGGGCAAAGTAAATGTATCCAAAATAGCTTCCGCAGGATCATAACCTATATTTTAGTAAATGGAAAAACATGGTAATCTTTTCACACTTCCTGACCGGTGTCTGTTATGGAGATGAAATTGTCATCAGAAAGCGACAGATTGTAACTGAATGTCTAGAATTAGAACTACATTCAACATTCAAAAAGTCTCCAGTCTCTAACTCTCTACAAACAAGGTTTCGGATACACCTACTCATCCTGCCCAATACATCCATTAGCTTCAATCCTGCCCCGCTTCTGAAGACTGAGCCTAGACAAACACCTGATCGCCTCTCCACCTCCAGGACCAAAACCTCCAAACACTACTTCCTTTCTCGGTTTAATGACTGAAATAAATCAATGGACAATTTCTAACTCAATCTATTCGAAAACAAGCAATTATAATACTTCCATAAAACATTTTTCCAGCAATTCCAGGCCAAATGTGTTTTCTCAAGCCACAGCTCGCCGCAGCAGGACGACTTAAGATCCCGTCAGCACATAGTGTGCATGTTTGTGTTCACCAGACAGACGAATAACACGGTCCCAACTTCTAACAGCCCCCGCCTGGTAAAACCAACCCGTTTATTCCTCAATAACCCAAACGATACGCAATCGAAGTCTTTTAAAAACCCATCGTACCTGGAACGTTAGCTCACCCACTAGAATGCAGCCAGGCCGCAGTTTCGCACAGATCTTTTTGTTATCACGTCTAAAAGTGGAACTGTTTACGAGGTTCTGCGATGCCAGGCGTACTACTAAAGCAGCACATTCGGGCCTGCATAACGTTACAGTGAGTTAAGCAGTGGGTTAATTTACCAAATATGTGCCTGGGTTTCAGGAGCCCAGAAATCAAACAGGTTCATTAAAGGAAAGTCGACGGGAGGCTCCAAGCCCACTGCCAGAGAACGCCATAATTACAGAAAAATGTCCCTCTAGAAACGAGAGGCATCACATGATGACCCTGGGCCTGCTGGTGGTGATGTCATAGCGGACAGCCCAGCCAAGACAACCCTCCATGGTGCCCAAGTCAGACAGGCTATGTTGAATATCGGCAGCCCAGGACAGGCCCAGAATAACAGCACAGAACCAGCAGCATAGGGGCCCAAGATAGGAACAGGACGGCAAGTGTGAGACACACACACACACACACACACACACACACACACACACACACACACACACACACA